>RJWH01000984.1:0-153044 GCA_004363575.1 Solenodon paradoxus
GAGTGAGGAAACAGTCACGGGAAGGCTCTGACACCTGCAAACCTGCCTCCTCTCCCTTTCTTGCCTGGCTGTCTGCTCGCTGGGGGCCCAGTTTCATAAACTTTCCTGGCACTCTCTGCAAACACCGTTCACTCCTCTCTCCCTCCGAGCCCGTTAATGAGGCCCTGTGTTGTTCCAACTCTCCCTCTCCCGTCTAGCAGCTTCAAGACAATCATTAGGGAAATGATAAAAATAGGTTCGCTTATTGATTTATCTCCTGTATCCCATGCACCTTCCTTCCAATGGTTGACTTGTTTCCTTAGCAACACAGCTAATTTGAGCCATGCTCTTGGCCTGCGCACACCTGCCATTTGTTCTTGTGTTTTCTGAGCAGAGCTGGGGGTGGGAGAGCGCAGTCCAGGGCCCCTGGTGCCAGCTCCACGCATCCACAGCACCCTGGGGCCTGGCCTGCGAGCTTCAGCTCTGGCCCCTCACAGCTCTCAGGGAGCCATCCGCAGGTAGAGCGAACCTCAGTAAACCAGGGCGCCCCAGCAGACACAGATGGCCTCTTCACTACCACCAGGATGCTGATCCGAGGCCCCTCTGCTCTTGGCTGCCTCCTCTCCAAGCCTGTGACTTCAGGACTCTGAGATGCTGAGGAGGTACCAGAGAGGGCAGACAGACAGAGGCGGGCTCGCCCCTAATGGTGCCTGCGCTCCTGCGGGCAGCAGCCTGCGGCCACTCAGGCACTTCCTGTTAACTCCCAGGTGAGTTTTGACTAGCCCAGGGTCTCAGGGGAGGCCCAGCACCACCCCTGACAGGAAGGTCTCTCCTTTCCCTCCTTCCAGCCCACCCTCCTGTTCGGAGATGTCTAATTCCAGGCGGCCTAGGTGTCTTTGTACAGGTCTCTCTTTCCACCCCTCTTCCTACACATATATAAATGCCAGTGACAGTCACAGGGAAGGGGCCCTGCCCCATCTGTGACTGCCTCAGGGCTCCACCAGAGACCTGGTAAGTGTGAAGCGTGGTGAGATACAGCTCTCTGGGGCTTGGGTGCCACTTTTTCTACAGGGGAATTCAAAATCTTTCTAGAGACCCACCACGCAGTGGAGAAGGTAGAGCCTCTCAGTGCAGAAGCCGGCCCTGCTCTGTTTGTCAAGGAACCCATGGCCGTCACCCCCACTGGAGCAAACAAGAGTATGACACGTGAATATGGACGGCCCCTGAAAAGCTTGAAGTGATACACAAATGCACAGTCCTTTTTATGATCTTACTCCATCCATCTCTCTGCTGTGGCTAGAAGTATCTGTGAGTGGTCCCACACCCAGGGCTGACACTGAAGAGACCAACTGACCGCCTGTAATAAAGGATTTAAAAGAGAACAATGGTAATGGGCCTCCGGGAAGAGCACAGAGATGTCTGGCCCAGAATCTCCTGGGAATATTGAAAGCGTAGCTAAACACCAGTCCCCAGAGGAGGATTTATGAAGCTGGTGGCTCTGATGCAATCTCTCCCAGTGATTAGAAGGGACATTAATCACACCAAGGCCAAGGCTAAGCACAAGAGGGGTGAAGCAGCACCCGGAGTCCGGCTCTGGCGCCTACAGAGCCTGATGGACATGCAATGAGGTCACATCCCTGCGCTGGGCTTCTGAGAACTGGGCATCCGTCCTCGAGACAACAAGACTACTGAAGACCCAGGACCCTGTGCCGAAACCAAGACTCAACAGTGTCAACTCCCATCTTCTCCCAGACAGAGGCTGAGGTTCTCACCAGGGTCTGCCTCCCAGTCAGTCCACACACACCTGTTACCCTTCAGATGAAGAAAATCAGGTCTGGGATGGCTCTCCTTCCTGGGGAGATATTTCTTCCACCTTGTCAGCAGATGGTGGGAGGAAGTGAGCATTACATTAAAAGAGGCGACCCTGGGGCCTCCCAAGGGGCCGTGTCCCAGAGTCCAAAGTGCTCCTGAAAGAGCACCTTCTGGAACTCCTGGCACTCATTCGATTGCTGACTTAGCAGGCCAGGGAGGCAAAGGAGAACAACCCAGAAAAGGGGCTAGATTGTATGACTGTATTCCCTGGGGGTTTTGCCTGTCTATAGATGAATTTTTCAATTTCCTGAAAAGCAGCACTAAGCATTTGAATTTATTGGTGTATGGACCACCCTCAAATTTTGGGTATTCACATCCTCAACTCCACCTCTGTTTGCTCAGTCCTTAATTTCAGGGTTCCAGTCTCTGCCCTGGGTTGATCCCCAGAAGGTGACCACACATCACCACTCAAGGGCAAGAAAGATAAACCCCTACGCTTCTCCACAGAACAAGATCTGTGCACAATTCGGGCTGAAAATGCAGAAATCCTCCGGGGCTCCCCTTCTCGATCTGCCCTCGTGGCAGAAGAAATGCACTGTTAACAGAGAAAGACAAGCTGGGAGGCTCTGCAGACCTCTCCCGGTCCTGCATCATTGTCTCGTGGCTTCTCCTTAATGCAATTTTTCTCACTACCCAGCCTCGTATTAAAAAAAAAAAAAAAATCAGATTGAAAAACCAAACCTCTTTTCTTTTTTTAAAACAAACAAAAAAAAGTGGACCATGTGACTTCCAGCCTTAACATCAGTTTTTTAACTTTGGTTTCCATGGCGGTGGGAGGCAACCTGCCATCTCCATGACAACAGCTGCCTCTGTTCAAATTCACCATCTGACAGGCAGCCCCAAGCATGCACACACCTCTTCCCCTCCAACCCTGCTGTCAAGAAGATGGAAATGCCATTACACCTACTCCTAAAGACTTAAAACCAATGAATGAAAGACAAAGAAAGCAATATTAAGAACAGAGCAAGGAGGCAGAGAACCCCCCCCCCCAAAGGCTTTCTGTTTGCCAGTACAGTCCCACTGCTCTCTTTGGGAGGTCAATGGACTCAGTTACTCAAAACAAAAAACTCCCTAGCATGATCCTTCTAATATGGGTTGGGCAGCCCCAGTCAACACTCCCTGGCTTTTAGACCAAAGCATTCCCTCTGACTCCACGTACCTGCCCTCCACAGAAAATGACTGAATAGAAGATGGTGTAATTGCTACCTTGGTTCACGCAAACGAGGTCAGTCTCGGCGCATCAGAGCCCCAGTTCCACAAGAATGGGGAGTGGCACATCCAAGAAATTAAGATATACGGCTTCCTCCCTCCTCTGCCCCTTACACCCCCTTTCACAATCAGCTGGGTAAGTCGTAACAAATTCACTTTTTATGTGTCTGCCAAATCCTGGACTCAAAACACTGTCATGCGACACAGTTTTAGTGATCAGGAGACACATGATTGAACACTACAGAAAAGAGAAGAAAGAGAAGGAGAATATTAAAAGCCTCTGGAAGAAAACAAAACAGCGGTAGGAAAATTGCCTGTTTCAGAAACCAGAATCTGTGTTTTGATGACATTCTGACGCACCTGAGCCCATCAAGAGCTTTGGCAGCAATGTGCAGGGAGAGGCGGGGTGGGCGGCGATCAGCACCCACACCCGAGACTACACCCCACCTGGTGGCAACACACACTCTTGGGGTGTCAGACAGCTCTGAAAGAGTAAGGAAAACGAAAGGCCTTTTCTGAAAGAGTCTGCAGATCATCTCTGGGAGAATTTTTGTTTTCCTTTGAAAATCCTGCAACCATTCCCTCTTGTGCAGATACCTGCTGAGTACAACCACATGAGAAAATTCTAAAGGCACTAAGGATACTCAGCTTGCAAAGACAATCAGAGAGAGCTGTTTCCAAATTTCTGAAGACCTAGCTTGTCGTAGGGAGATTAATATGTTTTCCAAGTTATTCCCAGAGGGTAAGACTAAGACCAAAATGTGGAACACCCACCCTAAGGCAGAACTGGAAAACAGAGATGGTTCATGTGAGTGAAATATTCTGTTAAGTCGATAACTAAGTGTTGTGATCATCAATGTATAATTTATAACCAGTCCCCCTAAGGGAGCAAAGCCCTGATGTGCCAATTTCTAAAGTATGAATACACCCTCCATGGCCAATTTAATGCTAACACTTGACAGAGATGAGCACGGAGTTGGAAAGTGATGCATGCAGTGGACATCTGAGAGCCAGGATCAGGCTGTGACACTGTAAAGTTCATGTCTCTGGGACACCATCAGATGGAGGGAGAGGCTTCTGTAGTTAGTAATAGAGGAGCTGGATCAACCCTCCTATGTACAAGGTCAATGAGTTTTCTTCCATTGCTTGTTCAAGAGCCTCCTGGGTCAGCACAACTTACTCTGTCCTTTAGCCTCCAGATGCCTACTCAGCTTGACCGGCCTTCACAAAGTCTGGAGCAGCTCCCCCATCACAGAAGCAAGTGTCTGTGCAGCCAGACGTGTGCTGCAGCGGACACAGGTGAACAATTTGCCACACTTTAAGAACACAGCCCCCTATTCTCTCAGGCTGAGTTCAGGGATGCCCAGAGGGTTCCTGCCATTTCAACAGCCTGCAAGAGAACTGAAAGGAATCAGCCTAATCACAAGATCTAAGAACAATTCAAAGGAACAGAAACAAGCCAGGTAAAAGGTTCACCTCTTGTTCTAGAAGACTGGTAGATCTCACCCATGGCTGCACAGTAGACTCACAGAGCAGGCTTTTGAAAATGGAGGGCACAGGTATCCCATCTCCAGAAATTCTAATTGAATTTGTCTGTTCTACAGTCTGGGCATTATCATTTCTCAAAGTTCCCAGTCAATTCTAACGTACACTGCTTTAGATGCTGCAAGCCCCCATGCATGTAAAATAACCACACGAAAGCTAGAACTCAAGGGGTACGAAGGTAGGCACTGTGAGTTGCCTTAGAGTTCTATTAACTATTCCAAAACACCCATTTTACAGATTAGATTGGGTGCTGGAGGAAGAAGGAAACCTCCAAAGTCAGTGCTATAAACTCTGATTCTCATCCCCAGACCCTGAAAAGCTTAGGATCTATTAACAAAACAATCAAATAAGTCTCCTTGATTTCTTGGCTCCAGTTGAGGGTTCCGAACAAATGACTTCTTTTCATCTTAGTCTGTTTTCCCATCCCAGAGTTAGTACATTTATCTCAGTACATTTATCTCAAGAGCATTTCTCTTAAGGAAGGATGTGCATAGTTTGTCTGAGGGCCATGGAAGCGCCCAGAAAACTTTCTAAGATGAGTGCTTGCCTGAGCATCCATTCTTCCATCTGCTGGGACGCAATCTTGGTTTCATACTGGGTAGAAGTCCACTGTCTGTTAAGTCATCTCACAAATTTCTCCAACAACTTACCAGGTATTCTCTGCCTAGAATAACATTTCTGGAAACAGAACAGTAACCATTGTTCAAAACCACTGTTTCCTATTCTCATTTTATCTGTGCTGGTTGACTTCTCTTGAAATATCATTCTGTTGTTCGTTCCTGCTTTTTCTTAATTAAGTCCTTTCTTATTAATTATGACACCTATATCCAGTCTCCTATGCCCTATCACCAAAACACTTACAGCTGGCCCTTGAATAATGAAGGGAATAATGGCACTGACTTCCACACAGTTGACAATAATCAGCATATAACTTATAGTTGACCCTACATAACCACAGGTTCTACATCCTTGAATTCAATGAACAGATATCCACAGTTAGTTGAATGCATGTATATAGAATCAGCAATAAAAAAAAACCTACATATAAGTGAACCACAAAGTTTAAACTCAGCTTGTTCAAGAGTCAACTGTACTCGATAACTAATAAAAGGATGAGGAAGCTCCAGAAAGAATGACGGGAAAAGTAGATGACTGAACAGAGAACAGGTATTAAGGAAGAAAAGGAGGAAATGTGGTCAAAGAGGCCCTGACTGAGACTGGATTCTAGTCCTTGTACTGTACTAAAAGATCAATGGCAAGTCACCTACTTCTCTGGTTCCCAACTTTCTTACAGATAACTGAGGGTCTGGGTGGAGTTTCTCTTAGGTCCCTGTAAACCTAATATTCTGCTGTTTTGTAATGCTAATGAGGTAACATGATGGGAAGGAAAGTGATGGGGAAGGAAGAATATCCATTATTATGCTTAGAAAATACCATTTTGGGTAAAGTTACTAATGAGGTCATCTAACAATAACACTGAAAACAGAAATCTTGGCACACTTAGAAATACCTTGAAAGTGTCTAAAGTCTATATTTCCAAGAATAGGAACTCTACGACAAGCAGGATTGGCTAGAAATATCCCAAAGAGAGAACTAATGATGGTGGACTGGGGATGAACCAAGGCTGCTTGTCTATAAGCCTATTGTGAGTCTCTCTAAAGAGACAGCAAAGCCTTTCCTGCAGCCTCCCAGTACCCCAAAGCTCCCATTTCATAAAAGCTGCAAAAGCAGGAGTATTCAGCAAAGTGAAATTTCAAAAAAAAGTCTTTAAGTTGCCAACTCATTCGATGGGTGTCTCCAAATAAGAGACAATGGAAGATAAGACTTTTCAGAGGACTAGCTAGAAAAAAAACATGTACTTTACATGCTAATATTGAAAGGAAAAGAAGTGACATTTCCAAAGCAAAGGTCCTTTGCAGAGCGATGAAGAGCTTTGAAGGGAGGGGGAAGAAAAATAGCAAAGATTTCATCCAGTCTCACATTCCGAAGACTCAGGGAAAGATAGCTCAGATCCATTACATGATGATCATAATGACAGGCAAGAGATCTTCATTCTTCTCCCATCTACTGATCCTTTACTCCTCCAGGGGCTTAGCCTCAGACCCAATAGGTGCTGTAAATACAGGTGGGCAGTGTCATCCTAAAAACAGGCTCTGTTACAAAAGAGTACCTCTAGCCTCTGGTTGTACTAGCAAAGCAGAATGAAAAATGGCAAGAGAACAGCCAATGGACTGGGTCAGACCACATCTCCCTGTGTCCTTGGGCTCACTCTCTGTAGAATGAGTACAATGATACCCACTTCACACAGGGTTGTGTTGAATGATACATGTCCAAAGCACACTGTAGACCGCCTGTCACACAGTCGGCGTTTATTAAAGGGGTTTCCTCTGTCCACTGCCAGGGATTTGTACTGAAGAACGAATGACTTTAGCTCATAGTCCCTACAAATGTTGATAAAATAATATAATAAAAACAAATGAAGGCAAGAGAAAAAGAGAGGTGATAAGCCTTACATGTGGACAGCATGTTCTGATCCCTGCCTCTTTCCCATGGAGTTGCAGAGACACACTGGACAATTCCCATTTCCCAGAATCAATCTTCGCTTTGATCTGTTGAGCTAGTCAACTGACTTTTATGACAGACATGAATTCAGTCTTCTTGAGCCAGTAAATTCAGGGGTAGACATGTGTTTGTCACTCTCTCATCATTACCAGGGAAAGAGTTTACCCAAAGAAGATGCAACATCCTTACCCATAGAACTTTGGAGGAGAAGGGGCAGATGGTGACCTAAAAGATAAACAAACACATGCATACATAACTGACTATGAGAAGGGAACGTTGTCTTGCAAAAATACCCAGATTCTCTGAATTTACATAGGCACATATTCCCCAGAATGGCCCCCTGATCATGTTACCACGTCCACCCACCAACCCCACCTCCAGATAAGCCCACACCCTTCAACTGCTCCTCATATCAACAGACCAGGGGAACACATGCAGCCTTGTACATCCATATGGCTCCGTTATTTCATGAAGACAAGTTTCCATGCAAATACAATCCAAAGTTAGCAGAAAGAAGAGGCAGTTCCTTTCACTTCTTTTAAGCCTACTCCCTAATTGTTAAGTCTTCTGCCAGGGTTCCAGAGCCAGGTGACACATCCTCGTTCTCCAATCACATCCAGCTCCCTCAGGTAACATGTCCTCCAGGATTTTGGTCAGATGACCGTCACAAAGCTCATTAGACAAATACACAAGTCTCCAAGCTGTGGACTTTCCTTTCCCACCCCCCACCCCATATCCCTCTAACTCTTTCAGAAGATTGTGCCATAGTTCATGAAGCCCAACACTGGTTTGCTTCTTTGACAGAAAAGACAGATGCCCAAATGCCTGGAACCCAAACAGAAAGGGCCAAGTTAGCTAGAAAGCAGACAAACCCTGAGCAGGAAATCTGTCCTGAGGCCAAGACTCTAGGAGGGATCCTTCAATATGCCAAAAATCAGGCCATCTGAGATTTCTGGCTACCATTTCTCTACAAACAAGAACAAAACTGAGTGATTTTCTTTAAGGTTGAGGTTTTTAATATCTGATTGCTTTCATCAAACAATTACTGGGAAAACTCTGCATCCTCATTGCTCCTGAAGATATTTCTTCTAGGGTATAAATCCATAGGTGTCCTTAGGGACAATATCATACAATATTATAAACACACAAAGACAGGTTTTGATGCAATGTTTTAAAATTGATCTTTTAAAAATGTAAACTCAATAAGTTTGAGGAGAAGAAAGAAAGGGAGGTGGGGGGGCTCCTGAAGAGGCCGTCCAACTGCAGTGGTTGAGCACACACCCTGACCTAGTGTCAGCTCTCACCGGGGGTATAATCTTGGGTAAATGAGTAAACCTGTCCATACCTCAATCCCCCCAATTGTGAGATACAGAAAACAGGAATGCTGATCGCCATAGGGCTGCCATGAGGAGGAAATGCAGTAATAATCCACAGGAGGCATTTAGCACAGGAAAATGGCAGGCAGAAAACAATCAATGTTAGGCAGTTCTGAACTCTACCAGATTACCACAAAGACTAACAACTAACAGGTTGGCAGAGTGTTTCGTTCACATTCCCTGGTGTGACCTCCTAACACTTGTGAAGTGGGCAGAGCAGAGAAAGTGAGCCCCACCTCACACTGGAAGACACTGAAGTTCAGAGACCAACACAGGTTGCAGGAACATTATCTGGCTGCACTTGGGTTAGAAACTAGACAAAAGTCAGGAGAAAGTAGATGTATTATGCAAAGGAGAAAACTTAGTTACAATAGTTAAATATCGATTCATCCAGGTAACTAAGATTTTTGCATGGTTCACTACATTCTAACATTCTACATATATTTTTCATCTTATCTTCAAATCTTTTAAAATATGCCCTATAGGCACACCTTGGTGGCTTTTCAGTTAAGTCCACAGCCTCTGACGGGCATAATCCACATGTATCCCAAGGACTGGGGGTTCATGACACGGTCTAGGGGAACAACCAAGATGAACAACTAAATGAGATAAATAAGTGCTTCTTCCTCCTCTATCTTCAGAGCTGTCTGTTTACTCACCTTCATTCCTGACTGTTCCTTTTCTTTAAAAAATAAATAATAAAAAAGAAAATACACCCTATAGGTAAAACTTCTACTTCCATTTTATGTTTGAGGCATCTGAAGCGTGGCAAGGCTATGTAGCTCCCCTAAGGCGCAGTTAGAAAGTAGCAGAGATGTTCCCAAGAGCTGAATCCAGAGGTCAGGTTTTTAACCATGACACTGATGCTTCCAAGTAGGAGCTGCTAACTCCGCCTAAACTCCACGGCAAAGCTTTCATCTCCTGGGTACTGAACTAGCCGATGTGTAAAATCTCACCAACTCGCATGATTCTTGGGTTTGATCCAATGTCTAGTCAAGAAATAAAATATCGCATACTAGTCCAAACTATCCAGAGTCTCTGAAAGTGATGCCTAGAGTGGACTTTGGAGAAAGCAAGCCTCTCAGCCTAAAATAGACATGAGATGGTCATGCAGGCATATATTGATAAATGATGAATGATAAAGCACTCTCTCCCATAATAGTCTTACAGACATAATACAGAAATGCCAGCTGGCTAAAACACAGTTCAGAAGATTTAAGAAAGGTTCATCCATCGATGCGCACTGACTAATGTGTTGATGACAAGCAGAGGGGAGGTCCTGATTCTAGTCATACTCGTAGTGACTACTTGAACACAGGCATAAAGCACATGCATATCTGGTCTGTAGATAACACATCTCACAGAGGAGAGCTCAATGATTAAATGTTAGACTCTAGAGACAAGTGTCATGGAAATGAAGCAAGCTCTGGAGTCCAACCCCTGGGTTCAAGTTCCCTGGTGGCGACCTTGAGCAACTGACCTCATCTTCTCCCACCTCAGTTCTCCACCTCTAAAATATAGATAATAATATAGTTCTTTCATTGGGTTGTTATTTTGTCTAGAAGTACAGAGTTCGAAATTTGGTGGCTACTCATTGGATACTAGACATTTGTCCCTCCTTAAAAAGGATTTCTCTACAGGATGGTCAGTGGGACCAAAAGCAAGGAGAACTTTACTTGAAATAGTGCTGACTTTAGATTCAAAAGGGAACTAAATAAGAACAGTGTGTGAAAACTGTCATCAATTCATATGAACAGATTCAGAGTTGTCAGCTGACCAAAACCTCAAGTCAGAAATAGAATGCCATTTCTTTAAAAAAAAAAAAAAAAAGAATAAAGAAAATTTTTTTTAATTTAAACAAATGTGCTAAATGCTAATGCTAATAAGCAGCACTCTATGTTCTGGTGATTTCAAAATGAATTGATAAGCACCCTGCTGGAGTGGTGGCTGGATAGAGTCCACATACGTCCCAAGGTCCCAGGTTTACCTGCCCCTTTCCTTAAAGAAAAAAAAGAAGAATGGATAACAGCCCCTCCCTTGCAGGGATTTTAAACCAACACTCAAGCTATGTGCATTACCATCAAGTAATAAACTGGCTGCCTATGGTAGCCCAGAGCTGGTCTGACTCTGGCAAGAGAAATCAACAAGAAGCTTGACAAAGGAAGTGGACTCAGCACAGTCTATAAAGGTCAGGCAAGCAGAAGGAGAGATTTGTGGAATGAACAGCAAGCACACAGGCCTGGAAGAGGGGAGAGTCCCAGGCCATGGCCCCCTGAGGTGCTGGGGGGAAGACAAAGATGGTGGAGGAGGGAGGTGGGGGCTGCGGAGCGGATCACGAGAAACCAGGTACACCTCTCCGACGGGGAAAGTCTGTCCAGTTCCAGAGCTAATGCTGAACCCAGACAGGAACGTAGCTGCCTCTGAGTCATCCGCTGACCTCTCTACCTCTGCAACCCTGTACTGTAACCACAGTGACTTAGAGCTATTTACATTCAAATTAAATAATATTGAGTTCGCAGTCACAACGGCCACATATCAAGTGCTTAAGAGCCATGCATGGCTAATAGCTACAGTATTGGACAACAGAGATAAAAATGTATCCATCATCACAGAAAGTTCTAGCCAACGGCACTGTTCAGAGTCACAAAACTCTGAAGGAACAAGAAGTCGATTTAGTCTTTACTGTTTTTACAGAACAAAAATGAGAAGAAAACAAAACAGGGAGGGAGAAACTCTTAAGGAGGAAGATTCACTTCAACTCCTACACCTTAAGTTTCCTAGTAACAGAAGAACAGGCCATCACCAGAAATTTGATGGCCATTACCAGGGTCAGGTAGAAAGTTCCTGCACTGACTAATGTTGTCTGGCTAGAATGTGTTTTATTGTGGTGGTCTGGCTGATGCATAGTACAAACACCTGTAATTTTTCACATAGAGTTCCTGTCGTCCTTGTACCCCAAAGATACAGTGTTGAGTTGGACATCACTCTGATAGCCCAGCATCCCAGTATTCCAGAATTCTATAACATAGTTTTGGTTTTTTTTAAATATGATCCATGGACACCAGGAAAAAAATATAATACTTTGTGCTTTTCAAATACTTTTCAGGAAAAAGGTGTCTAGAACGCCAAGTAAGCTTCAATACAATTTGTGATCTCACTATAGGGATCAAACAGCCCACAGGCTCCAAAAAGGGGCATCTAGACCTCACCTGGACAGTCACTCAAGTCATTCCAACCCAAAATTTCCATCAGAGTCTTTAGTCTAATGACTTTAGTCTAAAGACTTTGTAGTTGAACCATCTTTAAATCAAACATCCCCTGATATCAATCATGGAGAAATGTGATGGGAATATAGCAGAACATGAAAACTTGCCCAGGAACCAAAAGTTGGATAATTCGGTCAAGTTGGAGAAGGTATCATCTTTCCATCTCTTGCTAAGTTGCCTCCTAGAAGCTCTCTGGGAAACCTTGGCGATCATTTTCAATGTTAGCCAGCAGAACTGGCACACACCATTGGACGTAATGCCCACTTACCAGGTAGAGAAAGTGCCTAGGAAACCGAAAGCCTACTGAGCTATCAATCATTTAAAAAAGAACAACTTTGCTCAAACTTCCACCTGACAATATGACAGTACCAGGATTCATCTCCAGGTCCTACAACATTTCTAGGACTGATTTATAGAACAATGCAAGGATTCTTCTGTTAGTAGATACAGCTGAAGAACACCTTGGTTGATGTAACAAAACAAACAAACAAACAAAAGTGATAAAGAGCTACTTTACATAATCGTTATGGATTAAAATGTGTGGAAGCTCCAAATGCGACACAGCGCACACACCCTTCAAACCACACTGGACACACACAGTGAGGGCATCTTCAGACAGGCTCAGAAAGCACTGCGTGCTGTCCAGGGGCCCTCGGTCCAAACCTCAGTTGTCACGGCACTGAACATCGCTGGGTGTCAATTCATAGAGTTCTGTGTGACAAAATGCCAGAAAACAAATACAGAGCACTTTGTTCACAGCCTGTGTGGGATAACACAGAAACCAGAGCAAGGTATGGACAAGGTGGAGCTGGTCTTCTACAACCTCCCACTTGCCCTAGAATGACCCTCAGTCCCTTCCCAGGATCCTGGCTGCCTCCTAGCAACCTCCTCTCCCCAACTGGGGCCACATATGGTCCTACAGGTCAAGTCACCAGGCATCTCAGACACTTAAGTGAAACCTGTTAACAGCAGTAACTGCTTAGTGAAATCATTTGTCAGGAGTGTACTGAGGCTGCAGCATTATGCCAGGAGCTGGGATGAAATGGAGCAAGTCCTCTGTGATTTCTCTGGCAATAAGACCAGAAAGCATAAAATGAACGCCTAAGAAGGTGTCATATGCTTATTCTGTTCTGGCTCCAAAATCATCTGCATTTTGATAGACAAGTCTCGAAGCCTCAGCCCCCTGAACTCAAAGAAAAGACTTCTCAGTTTCACAGGTTCAGGCTGATAGATGAGAGAGTGATTTGGCATGAGGGATCTCCAGCAATCTGTCCAACTGGCCTTCTCTTAGGACAGTGCCAGACGGGCAGCTGTAGTACAGTGACTCTCAAAGTGTGTTTCCCAGGCCAGCAGCATCAGTGTCACCAGGAGGTAGTGACAAAGGCAAATTCTCAAGCCCAACTTTAGATCTGCTGAGTCAGAAACTCAAGTCATTCCAACTCTAAAGCTCCATCAGAGTCTTAAGCACCCAGAGATCATCACCCTATAATCGGTTTTCCAGTTAGGCATCCTGACCTTGATCAAGGAGAAAGGAGATGGGAATATAACAGAACATGGGGGATCCAGTCCCCTGTAATTTAATGAGCTCATCAAAAGATTCTGAGACACACTCTCGTTTGGGAACAGCTGTGCAGAAGAAACCGGCGGATGCCTGGGATTGACTTCAATAGGAAGAAACCAGATGAGGGATTGCCAGGATGCTGGTGGGCACCCCCTGTGGAGGACCTGAGTCAGGACTGGAACTCTAGCAACAGGGTCCCCAACCGCCCCCAGTGGGCAAATGCCAGGGCCCTGGCAGGTGAATGTTGAAAATCCATTCCATGCTTCTTGACTCTGACCAGGCTGGGGAAATAAAGGTATGGAAATTGAAAAGGAGGCCGAGAAAGTTTGAAAAACTTCAAACCTCCACCCACACTGTGACTGGAAAGACTTGCAAAGATGAACCTCCTCCTGAAGCTGCACGGAGCTGACCCTCTGGGGTCAGGTGTCACTCATGGCACCCTGCCCTCTTGGTCACAGGAAGGAATTCCAGATCTCATGGGAGCTCAGATCTGACCTCAAGAGCATTTCTTTCTTTCCTTTCTAACCTATTAGATACCATTTGGCCACATCCTTTCCATTCCTTCCCTAAGGGACAGGCAGAAATAAAGACAAACACACGCACGCAGGCACGCACTTGCGCACTCAGGCTTTAATGACACAAGTCTTTGGAGCTAAGGCCTGCATTTGAACAGGCTTTTCAAATTCTCCAGAGACAGGGAACAGAGGCAGTCAAACCGAGCAGGACCATATGCAGCAAAAAGCCTGCCTCCCAACTGTGCAGAGTTGCGGCACTCATTCCCATCAACCACTTGCAGGCACGCAGCCCACACTGGGCATGGTGGGGACTGTCCCTGCAGCCCCTTTCATGGCCGGATCACAGGGACCCGAAGCTAGAGTGGAGCCTGGAGCCCCATCCCCAAGCCCGCTGCTCACCACTGGGATGAACAACCCTCTAAATATGGGTCTCTGGCAGGCAATCTTGTTCCCTCATGCTCGAGGCACTGAAAGTAGAACTGTTCAGTCCCACAAGCCTGGAACACAAAATACATAATAAGAAAAGAAGTTCCTAAGAGGTACTCCCTGGCCTGCTGGAGCCAAGTGGGGATGTCTTGGATAACCGATGCTTTTGAAGCCATTGAAGGCTGTGCTTAATCTGATCCATTGTTCCCTCTTAAGGATACACCTGGCTGCTCTTTGCTTTCTAGAGATGGGCCCATAAATAGGGGGAAGGGTGTTAAGCCACAGGTCGGCCAAAAACACAGGGAGTGTCCAACTAAATAAGCACGCTGGGATCCTCAGTGAACAGAAGTCCAACAACACCGTCCTCAACTGTCTAAGCAGCAGGCACCACTAGGGTGGAAGGCCCTGAGACCCTGACTCTAACCCTGAAAATAATGCTGGAAGCAGGACAGGTACACACCAGTCCTCAGAGGTTTCAATGCCCGGGAAGAGAGAGTCCTCACATGTCCATCCCTCTTTGAAAGGGACTGCTTTCGAAGCCACATGGTTCTGGTGGTGGAGGGATGGTTTGATGCCGGCTGCTTGCCCATTCCCCTGTGATTTCCACACTGGGATTTGAAAAGAAACAGATACAGAGAACTCTTTAGTTCAGGGGCTCAGCATTTCTCAGTGTGACGATCGAGGGTGACAAGACGATTCAGAGTCACAATCACTTGCGGACATAAACATCTAGTTAACAGTGTTCTTGAATAGACAGGAGCTGTGTATTTATGGGGAATCCCAATGTAATAGGACAGGGAGAAGGTAGCTATTATTCAAAAAAGGAAGACAAGAAAAAGCCCATTAAAAAAGACCCTCTCCACCCTGTCCCAGCTAATTGCGTCCCCATCCCACCATACAGAGGACTTGCTAAGCTAGCTTTCGGCTCTCTTGCTGAAGAGGACCACCAGAGGACTGGGCGGGAAAGGCCGTGCGTGGCACCGGCCATGCAGCGCATGTGCCCCTGCTCATACTCAAGAGGAAGACAAACCTTCCTTTTTTGAAATTCCTAGGAAAAACCCACACAGATTATGAATGATTCACAAAGACTGAACCTAAAAATGAGCGAGGAGGAAACAGAAAGATAGAAAAGGGCGGAGGACCAGCAGGAGAGAAGGAAAAATTATATTTCCCCTTGGATCAAAGGGGAGGCATGCGGGTCACGTACAAGGTTTCCTCTTTCACATCGTGTGGTCAGTGATTGAAAAAAGGATCAGCAGCTTCTCCTCAATGGTCCACGGCAGGGCTGAGCTGGGAGGCTGCAGTGCGCAAGAGAGTCGACAGCCTAGCAAATCCTGACTCGGTTATATTTTAACTAAGAATAGGAAGATGGAAAAAACCAGATGTTCCTATAAAAAGGAGAAAAGCTGCCAAGTCTGAGGGGGAACCACACTCTACATTTCTTACAACAGCAGCTAACAGGAGATAAGCGATGTGGCATGAAGCTAATCATTTCAGAGTCAGGATCTTGCAGAAGGAACCAAGACCTGTTCTGCTATTTTCTCTCCTCTTCTAACTTATCATGAGTACCGGCCAACTGCAGGGAAAGCAAACAGAGGGAAGTAGGGAAATCACGGCAAGCAAACCCACAGACATAACTGTCACATCCAAGATATTTTTGTCTCCATCCTCAAGTCATTTCATTTCGGTCAAACGCCCGCACTCCAATCCTCTCTTCCAGGCTATCCCCCCACTATAAGGGGTCCCCACAACCAGTCACAGCCAGGTTCCTCAACAAAACAGGACTCATGCCTCTTTCCAAGGACAAAGCCAAAGGCAATTTGGAGATGGTCTTGGGAGTCTCTGAGACTAAAGAACTGCATCCTGCAGCCTCGGTGCATTATAGCTGCTGTGGGAGACATCCCTCAGGTAGAGGGGGTGACTCCCCATCCTGCATCCATATCTGATCTTGGGGTAAAATTACAGATGGCAACCTGGTCAGTGCCACCTCCGCCCTAATCAAGGCACTCTGACTCACCATCCATGAGTGACAGCAACTCTGACATCAGAGCGACAGTCTACTCTCTTCAAGGTGTTATGTACTCACAGGAAACCAAAGCAGGAAAATCTGGGAGATTTGAGAACCAGAGCTTTCAGTAATCCCCACCAAATTCCTCCAAAATAAACAGTTTACAAGGGAAATTCACCATCAAAAGGCAGACAGCCTCTGACCCACAGCCCGAGTATTTTACAGAAAACCATGAAATCCTCCACAATAAGAACTCATTGATGAATTGACCCAGGTCCATTATCACGAGCTCCCTCATCACTGTAGCTACAAACACATTTGATCTTCCTACTTTAAACCATGCTCATTTCCACATGAGAGTGGGCTCGCCTTCCAAGTGAGCAGGGAAAAATTTTCCCAAGGATCACTGATAGCAGAGCCTCCACATTAGACAAAGCACTTCTTCCCTCCACCCTCTGACCTGGCAACGTGCAAACAAGCACAGGGTGTCTCAGAAACTCTGAGAAGGACTCTGTGTGTCCCCAGGTTAGCTGGTCGGGGAACAGAAGGACACAGGGTAGATGGGATGACATTCAGAGCAGCTAATTCCCTGAGAAGAGAGCCCTGTTGTTAGCTCTATTGGATGAGCAAGAAAGAAAAAGACTCATATAAAATGTAATACCACATTTAAAATCAAATTAGCATTTTCAAAAAGGTTATGCCATTCACTGCAGAAGAGTGCCATCAGAAAAACTCATCTCCCTATGCAGGCATAGCATTCAAGAAAAAGGAAACACTGTCAGAGTGGGCTCTTGACTTGCCACCATCTTTCATGCCAAATCTGGGGACTTTTTGGCCTGTCTCCCCCTACAACCTGGAGCACCCCCATTAGTAACTAGCTATGGTTACCTCACCCCTCAGAGCACAAAGTCCTACAAGTATCAATTCAATCCCTCCTGTTACTTATCTTTTCAGGATAACCTGATTAAAGACCAATAATATGCAGTGTTAAGAGACCACTAGAAGCGCTCATTTTCCCAGAATAACTTTCTGGAACCAATAAGAGACGTTTGTGTCTCAAAAAGTGTCGTGGTGTCAGGTCATCAAAATCTGCAAGACCCTGCCAGTGCATAAGTCAAAGCAAGTCTTAGGTTTTTCTGCACAACCCTCCTTGTTTTGAAAACCTGACCCTAACAGAGCAGAGAAGTGCTTCAAAATTTAAATGTGCATACTCATCACCCAGGGATCTTATTAAGATGCAGATTCTGCAGGGGGTGGGGGGGGGGCCTCAGGTTTCTGAATTTTTAATCAGCCCATAAGTGAGGAGGGAGGCTTCCGCCCTTTTCACCTAGAACTAAGGCCACTACCAACCAGTAAGCTGAACTGGCAGAAGGGGGGGAGGGTGTCCATTAATAACCACAGCTGATATTGATTAGATAATTAGGCACTGTTCTAAGAATCTGACATTAACTCATTAAATTCTACCTCATCATCATCCTCATCCTCATTTTACAACTGAGTCCCAAAGGAATGTTTACTGTTCAAGGTCACAGAGCTGGTGAAGGAGATGGGATTCGAACCCAGACATCTTAGCTCCCATTCTTTCCTGGTAACCACTTCTCCACTGACTCCCAGTTTAAAAAAAAAAAAAAAGAAAAGAAAAAAAGCAGCATGTCTTGGAAAGCTGGGTGTTTAAAAGGAGGGAACCAGGAGCTGAGCTGCGGTGTTGAGAGAAATCACAGAGCCCCTAGCAGGGGACTGTTAGTTAATTGCACTGTGCCATCCCCAGCACCGGGAAAAGCAAACATGGTGTATTTTACACTCTCCAACCAGGTTCTTCTTAACACCATAACAGATGTTCTCTGAGCACTCTTCCCACATCCTGTCTGGAAACTTCCAACTATGGGACTAGACCGTGGCCACAGAGTATAAGTCAACACATGACATCAACTCCCGGGGTTCTTCGACTCCCTTTGGTCCCTTCTGGCCAAAGTCAAGGAAGGGAGGAGTAAAATCCGGAGTGGTACCTTGCACTGGCACTGCCTGGCAGAAAGGCGGCGTCTGCGCAGCAAAGGGAAACGTGACCACGGGCGACCGCGTGTTGTAGGAAACGTGCTTCCTCTCTCAGCCAGAGCCCGAGCCCGAGCCCGAGCCCGAGCCCGGGCCCAGTTGGAGACGCCGCAGGGCTGAGCCCCGGGAACTGGGGCGCTTGGCCACCTGGGGTTACGGCTGCCGCTGCTGACAGCTCTGCCACCCGCAAGGCAGCGGCCCGGCTTTGTCTGCAGCTGGGAGACTGAGGACTCCGGCGGGGCAAACACGCCCCTCGGAGAGGTGGGAACATTTGGAGAACTGCAGGAGTGCGAGGGAGGGGCCGACGGGGAACTCAGTGGGGACCAGACTAGGGCAGGGTCTGCAGCTGCAGCGCCAAGCACAATGAGAGCCAGTGCGCACAGGCAGGCTGGACCGCAGGACCCACCCTTCCCCTCCCCCGAGCCCCCGCCTAGAGGCCTGTAACTCGGGCACAGCAGACCGGCAACCCCCTCGCTCTGTGGGAGTGGGGGAAGGGGAGCACAGGGAGGAGGCGAGGGGAAGACCAGCCAGGGGTGGCTGTGGGAGGCTGCAAGCAGCAGCAGGAAGAATATCTGCTTAGAGATGCGCCTTCGCTTTTAATGAGGGGTGCTGTCTAGAAGCCAAGCAGCCAGCCAATCACCGGGCTGCTGAGCCAGGGAACTAGAGAGGAAGGAGGGGAAGGCCAGCGACTGGGGTGGGGGGAGAAGGGCCATACCAGGCACTGGGGGAAGCGTGCTACACCAACATAGGAGACCAACATAGCTAGATGCCTCCTGCTACACACCTGGAGGTGGGGGTGGGGTGCAGGACAGACTGAGAGGAAGAGGAGGGGCCCCCTTTGCAGGTGCAATTCTTCCCAAGAAACCTCTCCACAAGCCTCAAGGTCCCATGACCCCAAGCCTACCCACATATTTCACACCACCTCAGGGGCTTGCTTCTTACTAATCTCCAACCCGGCCTCACAATACCTAAAGTCTCCGCCACACACCCAAATGCTTCCAAGGTGTCAGATGCCTAATCAGCAGCTTGCATTAGGTGCACTTGACCAAATCTGCAAAGAAGTGCCTACCATGTGGCTCGCCCAGACCCACCAGCATCACAGACTCCCCCTACCAGCTCTCTGTGGGAGCAGTTCCTTGGGAGCTGGGGAAAAACTGCTTGCTTGCACACCTCTGGGCTCCACCATGCAGTCCTCCACGGCTGGGTTCAGCCCCAGCAAACCCACCAGCATCTGCACTGGCAGAGCAGCGAACAGGTATTCCAAGGCAGGAGGACCCAACCCCAGGAGGAAAGAAAGGACAGGCCCTGTGCTACTCTTCCTGGGCTGAGAAGGGAACTCCACACTAAGTCTGGGCTGTGTCGAAGATCGCCTCCCCAACACACTCCTTCACTCCACTTTCCATGAAACTTAAACTCGGTCCCAGAGTTAGCTGGGTCTCCAGCCAAATGCCTGTTTCATTGACACACTTGTATCTGTCTACAGGGTTTGGGCCCACAGCTTCCTGACACTTCGGAACTAATAAATCCCCTCATGAAGGCTCAACTGGCAGATACGCAGGTGTCTTCTCAGCTGGTGGGGGTGGGGGTCCAGGGGGGTGGCTTCAAGAGAAGAAAAGGGGGCACTGAACAAGAAAGGAGGCCCTGAGATTAAGGGCAAACCATTTTGTGCTGGGTGCAGCTTGTGGGGGCCTGGAAAGCAGACAAAGCACAGCCCAGTAGGGGACAGCCGCCACACCACCACGCACTGGGGGATGCTGGAGGTTTCCACACAGGAAAAATCAGAAGTCTTACCTTGCATGACACTAGTGCCTGCACCGGTCTCTATGGCGCCAGGCTGGCCCTTTGGTTGTACAGGAGTGGAGCTCACTTGAGCAAAGGGGCAGACTGGTACCTGGAAGGGGCTGAGGCTCCCTCCCATGGTAGGGTTCCCCCCTTGCCCCAGGAAACAGACGGGGAGAGGGAAATTATGGTGGTCAAGAAAGGATATGGCCAATCGATGAGCTTCTTGGCGTATTTCCTGACAATGTTATCTTCTCCGAAGATGAAGAGGGATCTGTTGACAGTGAAACAGTTCTGCCGGACGGGAATCGGGTTGTACAAAGCCATAGTCCGCGCCCTCTGCGCTTTCGACTGCTTGTAGGCGGCCGCCGTCCCGGAGGCCGGCACTGGGGTTCCTTGTCGATTCCTGCTCTGGTCCGAGTCTCCATCGCCCGACCCCGGCCTGGCGACCACCGCCTCCCCGAAGCGAGCCATCCTGAAGTTTAAACAGACAGAAGACACAAAGGTGATCGCGGCCGGACACCCGCACACCGCAACAAGCAGAAAGACACAAGGAGGCTCAGAGCCGCATCAGACTGGCCCCGGGGCCGCCGCCTCCGGGGAGCCCGCGAGCTCTTCAGAGAGGCGACAGCAGCAAGTCCACCGCTCCGAACTGTTGAATCTAAATGCAACCTCTACGAAATTCCATTGCTCACGAAGGAGAAAAAGGTGGGGGAGGGCTTGGGGGTGCTCAGTTGTTTTTTTCAAAATGCCAGTGTGGGGTGGCGTTGGGGGGCCGGAGACAAGGGTGGAGTAGGCTGCTCTTCAAACATAGCTCCTCTTCTGCCAGAGGCGCCCCCGAGTTCTGGGCGAGGCCGGACCGGCCCGCTAGGTAACAGTTTGGTGATTTATTCGTGAGGGGGAGGGGAAATGAAAACAAAAGAACTTTAAAGGAAAAAAAAAAAAAAAAAAAAGACCAGGCCGGGGTTATGATGACATGCTTTCTAACGCCAGTTCCTGCAAGTCCATCTAAGAAATTGCACAGCCACGATGTAGGTCTTTAAATCTGCCAGCACAGACGCATCCGAAGGTGGAGAGGGAGGGAGGGTGGGGGAGAGCGGCGTGGAGGCTCCTGCGTAAACCGCAACGCCCAAAATCTCAAAAGTCGATCCCACCGGAAAGGGACAAATGACTTCAAAGCTCCTGCACTGGGGAGAGAAGTTGAGCAGCATCCAGAGAGCCGCGAAGCCACGGGAGCGCCAGCATCCGCCCGGAGCGCTCGCCGCCGCCGCCGCCGCCTCCCCGGATCAGCATGCAAAAGCGATCCGCGGCTGCGCCGGCGAGAGGGTGGGAGCCGGGAGCGCGAGCGGGCGGCGGGCGGCGCCGCGCACCGGGGAGGGAGGAACAGGTTGCAGCCCAATCCGAAGCGGGGGGCGGGGGAGAGCTGGCACCCGAGTTGTCCAAGGACCGAACTTCTCTCTAAGCTCTCGGTCTCCCCTTCTATCCGAACAGCCCCTTTCCCTCGAGCGGCGGAGCGGGCGGGATGGAGAGGGCCTCGGCGCGCAGGCGGACAGCAAGCTCAGGGCAGAGGCGCGGCGGGGCGAGCGCGGAGCGGCGAGCGCGGAGCGCAGGGGGAGCGGGGGCGGGGCCGGCGCCGGAAGGACCCCGGCCACCCGTGGCGGGAGGTTCCTGGGAGGCCGAGCTGGTTAGGCTTAGAGGTGTATGGAGCCAGAGGGCTGCTGACCGCCTCAGCGAAGGTCCAGGGAAGACTCGCGTTTCCACTAATGACATTGGGAGAAGAGGCGGGCGGTGCAGCGGAGTCTCCGCAGAGAGCGGGCCCTGCGGGGGCGCACACGCACGCGCGCACACACTCGGGCCTTCGTCTCCTTCGAGGGACGCCCACCAGTGCGGCGCCCTAGCGCTGAGTCCAGGCCTTTGCGCCCAGTCCGCCGCGCAGCAGGGTCCCAACACGCTGCCCAGGGATCTCCCTGCCACCACTCTCAGCAGCCCAGTGGCCTGGTCAGGGAGACTGGAACCTCTGGGGGGCTCCACACTCTGGTGTGACCGCCAGCCCAAGAGAGCTTCTGCCTTTCCTCTCCAAATTGGACGGTCTGGGGCGCCCCTTGGCTTGGGTTCCCGCAGATCCCTGAGCGTCCACTCCTGGTAGAGTGGTCCAGATATTAGGATCCTAGAGAGTTGAGTTCTGGGCTAAAAATCTTCTTAAAATCTTATCAGAAGGAGCCTGCCACCTCTATCTTTTAATCCCAAATCAGCTCCACCCTGTTTATGAGATGAAGCAACTTGGTCCTGAGCAGCAGAGGTGGGAAAGATGGGCAACCTGCCTCGGAGAATGAGCCTCTAGGTTAATCAATCAAGTCCTTTCCCATAGGTGACAAGGTGGGTGAGTTGACAGGTACCAGCCTCCCAAGTCCACATTTGCTGGAGTGAGTTTGACCTCTGATACCAGGTCCTATCCATGTCCCCCACCTGGGCAGTGAAAGGGGATAGGAGAGGTACTGACCTACACACAATGACCAAAGCCCAAAGGCTGGGAATCGCCGTGTGAGGTTAACTGTGAGAAGGGCAGCGAGGGCTGAGCGAGGCACCTGGCTCTATGTGTAGGTGTCCCTGTGTGGACAAGGCCATGTACGCACAGACTTGGTGGGACTATGTGAGAATGCATGTGAGCCCAGGTGTTTGTGTGCAGTAAAGTTCTCTGGGGATTCAGGGGTCCCTTTTAAGGCCAAATTACTGTTCAAGGTGAGTCAGCCCTCATTCTCAGTTCAATTTCATATTACTGCCTTACTCTGTCCTTCCACCTACCTTCATCGGTGGGTCCTTTTTCCATCTGCTTATCTAGTCAGGAGTGAAAGGGAAGGTGGCACTTTTTGTCATTTGGAACCCGTCAGAGTGGCTGTCTCCATAACCCTGTAAACCTCACAGAATTAGGAAGGACTTTCAGGAATGATCAAGTCTGCAGCACACAACTCATTCAAATCACTCACTGGACAGATATTTCGAGCACCAGGCACTGTTTTCGGCGCTTGGTATAATAAGGAACAAGATAGATGATGACAAGAGTAATGTGTCCTCTCCTTCGATTAAACTGGATTCCACAATCTTGTGCCTAGAGTGTTTGACACACCCCACCCTGGCAGTGCAGCTTGGCCCATTTCCTGTGGGACCTGCCCTCAGCAGGCTGAAGGCCAGGTGCCTTTCACCTCCAGAAGGGGTTCTTGGAAGTCAGGAACCCCCAACCTGTGTCTTCAATGTTACCTCAACAGAGACCTAGAACTTGGTCCTCTCTGGACAGTTTTCTGTGTTCCCTGTGGCTAGTGTCATTCTTTAGAGCTCTAGAGTACCCAAGACAGGAAATTACACCTGGAAAATTGAGGACCCTCTGGAGCTGAAACTTCTGAGGAGCCAGGTGTCCAGGCGATTACATAGGGGTTGGGGGTGGGGTGGATATAGCACCTCTGCAGGAAGATAAAAACTGGGGATTCTTTCCAAAGAACACAGAGGCCAATATGATTGCTTTGGAGATGGACTTGCCCCAAGGACAGTGATGCTAGGAGGAAGGACACTCTTCATCTCCACGTTGCTGTCACAGTTCTTGAGAACTTTGAAATCTGTGAACTTCTTTCATGCTCTCCATGCCCTCATAATCCTGGCCCCTGAGGGGCTACAATTTTGATGACTTATGTGTGTTTAATAGTTTTCACTCCACTCCACCTCTGAAATCCACCTCGTAACACATACTTTCTGACTCTGATTTGCTGGACACAATAGCAGAGTTTCAGGAACATTGAGTTTTTTGCCCATATCTGACATGGGGGTTCCAACACATGAGATGTTTAGTTCCGCCTCTGATGCCCTGGCTAGTCTCTGCAGGAACAGTGCAAATGTCCACCTCGGAAGACACTATACAGTCACGCTAGGCCTATGGAAATGCTGTGCTTACCATTCTTACAGTGAATGTGACCCATGACAGATGCTCATGGATCCACATTGGGAACTGCCACCTTCAAAATCCAGGAGGGTTCTTAGAAAAACCCCAATCGGGGCATTGCAGTAATACTCTCCATATGCTAACTCTGTGTCTCTAGTTCCACTATCCTCTTAAACACCCACAGGTGGATATGTGAAAAATCTGCACTTGGTCCTGTGACTGGAAACCAGTATCCAAAAATCCCTTTCCAGCTGGGAAGGCACGGGAGCCATATTTTCCTGTTGCTAGGGCGCCACCTACTGGTCACTTGTGAACACACAACTGTCAGCACAGGTACTTGGCAGCCCAGAGCTCCAGACCCCATACCTAGGAGCCCAAAAGTTCCGCAAGTTCCTCTTTTCACCAGTCCTCCACTCCCATAGGAGACTTTGTTGCGCCCCAGATTTTACCACAATGCAACCGGAATCTCACAGTACCTGACACATTCAGCCACACCTATGGGGCACCAGGACAGCCAAGCAACCACATGCGCGCGCACAGACACACATACACGATGGTGCAGCCAAATGAATGAATGCTTTCCATGTTTTTCTGCAACAACGACCTGTAAACTAGAAACCTTAAAGCATCTGGAAAAGCAACTGAAAAACTGGCCTGGATTCTTCCTTCTATGCAGAAAGTTCAATTTCAAAGTGCCTGCCCTGCAGCTCTCCTCCTCCAATGCACCATCCCAAGTGCAAGGAGTAGGGGAGGCAACAGCTAGGGGGGTCTCTCCAGCCTCCTCTAGCCTCTGGCCACACTCCCCAGATGGGAAAGGTCCTCACGCTGTGTTCTAAGGCAGAGTGGTGAGTGGCAAGGCTGGACAAGCACTTAGCCTCATTGGCTTGTTCATAAAGCTCTTCCCAGATCTACCCGGCTCTGGGCCATTTCCATATAATATTTTAACCCATCAGAGAGAAGTCTGCAACCTCTGCTTCATCCAAAAGGCGGATGCTTCTCCCACCTCTCCCCTAACCTGCCAGTTACACTCAGATAGCCTATGCTTAAGCTATCGAACCCCTTTTGTTCTTTTTTCCCCCTGTTGAGCTCTCCTAAGAAACAGACTCTTATGCAAAGTAGTGCTATAAGGAACATAATGCAGAGAGAGAGGATTTGGGAGTGGGCTCTGAAGAAGAAAGTTGGCAGGAGACCATGTGCACATTCACAGCAGAGCAGAGCAGAGGAGCGCTATGGTAATTCGGCTGTCTTGGGAATCTGGTGCTTCCACAATGCCTCACAGCCCTTCCTTGGGGGAAAACATGACTTCACATCCTTATGTAATGTACATCCCGAGAACCAGCATTTCCCCAGCGTATGCCTGGTAGCGCCACAACTCCGGCACCCTTTCAGCTAACCACAGCTGCTGACTTTGCTAAGATATCTTTGTAAGATATGTTTGTGAAATCATTCATTTATGAGAACTCAATATGCACTGGGGGCCAATCATGGTAATGTTAATCGCGCCTTTGTGGCTGGACTGAGAGCCATATTTTATTTTCTAAAACTCAGAGTTGGGGAATTGTCCAAGTGGACAGAGCTAGGGGATAGGGCCTCCTGAAAATAGGGTCAGAATTCTTTATGAAGTGTGGCCTCGGCATGTCAGGATCACTGTTTCCTTGCTTCTTTCAGTCATACGGGTGACCTTAGACCTCGGAGAGCTAAGACATGACCTTGAGGTAGAGAGTCTAAGAGTGAATGTCAAGTGCCACAGTCCATGGGCTGTTCTGGAGACCATTAGTGGATATGTCACACCCTTAGGACAGCGCTTGGCACTCAATGGACATGACACAAGTTTTGGCTGGGAACCTGCCAGCTGTAGTGGCTGTGGCCGCAGAGGTGCACCGCAAGCCCTGCCTGTCTGGCTGCTTCCGATTGCTGACAGCCACCAAATGGTGCAGCAAGGATGGCTTTGGTGCTCAGGGGTGGATGCAGAAGCAGAGCAGTGCCTGTGACCTGGTCAGAAAGACAAATGGAACTGAAAAGAAAAGAAAGAAAACTCTCAGAAACCAGTCTGAAGAGCCCACAGGCCTTAGGTCCCCGTCAAAATGCGAGTTTGTTTACTTCTCCATGAATCTGTAGACCCCTTTAAGGAGTGCTCATTAAACCCTGATAAGTTGCTGGACATTGGTCTAGGGATTCTGAATCTCAGAGATAAATCTGAGACAATCACAGTAAGAGAGGAGAAGGGGAACACACATCCAGGAAGGTTCTAGCACTGGGCAGGAGGCAGTGCGCAACCAGTGCGAGCACTGGGGGGCCAGGCAGTCCCTCACACCGGAGGGACGAATGCGGAGTCCACCCCTTGAAGAGTCAGTGGGGAGGACCAGGGCTGTGGGCTGCAAGGTGTCCAAGGTTGATGGACCGGCCCGGATCTTCATTTCCTTTCCGTGTGTCTAGGATCACAGACCTGTATTACCACTGCAGTCTTTCCTTTTCCATGACATGAGGTCACCCTCAACCAGGATAAAAGTCAAGTATGTTTACTGAGCTCCTCGACATTACCCTTCCAGGGAAAGTCTCTTGAGGGGTCCATGTTTGGCCTGACAGCAAAAATGCTGCTCCACCCCTGTGCACCTCAGTTCCCAGCCTCGCTGCCCACCGACAAGGCATGCAGCCACAGGACTCTGCAGAGCCCAGCACCCACGAGAGTGAGCGGAGGGGATACTGGTCTCTAGGCGACAACAGCTGATGGAAGCACATCCAACCATCCGCCCCCTTTGGCCTCTTGACTCAGAAAACACAATGCAGCCCACACCTTGCAGAGCGCACTCAGCCTGGGTGGGCCTGGGCTGAATCATTCATTCGGCAAACATGAAGTGAGCACCTGGAGAATCAGGCACAGGAGGAAGGGACTGTGGCCTGAACTGCCTGTCCTCATCCACTCCCCACACTGTACTCCTGAAGAGTGTCCCCAGAGCAGGAAAAGGAGCTCGGGGCTCAGAGGAACCCAACTCCACCAGGCTTGCCTCTTGCAGTCCGTGCTGGGTGGGAATCATCAGCAGATGAAGCTGCCGCCTGTCCATCACCACACCCTTCTCTCCCACTCTCTCCTCCACCAAGCAGCTGGTCCCACCCACCCGCTATGAAAACATCAGAGAGAATGAGGCATTCCCATCTGACACGGACTTGAGGCCAGTTTTGAAATGTGCACCTGGGTAGGCTATTATCTGAGTCTGCCCCTTCCACTCCCCAGAAATTGCAATCCCCCAGTGACTTCTTGCTGCCCCTGATTTTCTCTGACCATCCAGCAGCATTTGGAATCACCGACTGTCCCCCTTTTCTAAGCCCCAATCTCCACACACCCCATTTTCCCACTCTTACTCCAATTACGCCCTCAAATTATTGTAGAGATACCCATGAGTCCATCCTCAACCCCTCTGTCTTCTTTGACTTCTCTCCCTTCAAGTCATATCCTTACCCTCAGCTTTAGGTACCCCGCTTCCACTTCCAGTCTCAAACCCTTATCTTCCACCTCATTCCAGACCCAAATGTCCAGTTACCTAGTAGGTCTCTCCATGGGGAGCATCCTTCATTATCTCATTCTCAACGTGTCACAAAGTGAATTAATGGTAATACCATCAAAGCAAGCTCCCCCTCCTAAAAGTCCAAGGGACATCATTTTCCCTGTCAATCACTTATCTTCAGCGCTGCCTAAAAAAATGGCTGAACTCCTTCACCTGACAATTCAAGATGATGTGAATTCAACCTACATCTCCTACATCATCTCCTTGTGTGCCCAGGTACTTACACAGTTATGACATGTCAGAGCCGCCCTACCTCAAAGCGCTTGCTCACAACACCACCTTCAGAGAGACCCAAGAACAGCTTTCTTCTCTTGATTCTCCACCTTCTTGGTATCCCTCTAATGGAATCCATTCAATTCTGTCTCTGTGGAGCTTCCAACCTCTCCAATTTTATGAGCTATACACACACAGAACTTCCAAATCATTCTTTAATGCCATATTTGTTCACTGTCACTGTCATAGATAATGGCTTCGCCAGAACATTCCTATTTGAATTTTTCAGTTTCCTATGACATGATTCCTCAACTATGGGGTCAGCTTCTCCAGCGCAGAGAACCTACCTTCACTTTCTGCTTAGAGTTCCTGTATTATGTCCTCAAAGCAAACTTGACTAAAGGTATAGTCAACAGTGAATGGATGAGCCTCCTACTTCTTTTGGTCAGTAGGAACCTTGACATCAACCAGGGAGCTGGCCCCTGTCAGAGGGGTTGCCCTGCCCATCACATGCTCTGGCCCTGACTGAGTCTCCTCTCTGCTGTCAAGTGTTCATCCTCCCCTTTACCTCAATGAAGGACGCTACCTCTCTTGTAGGAGACCAGGTGACTCAAATAAAGGGGGGAACTTTTTCAGCACAATAGCAGCCTCATCCTCATTTTACCAATCATTAAATTATAGGGTTCATTCTCTTATGAGAAGTATTCCTGTTCTCTAAAAATGTTGTGGAAATAAGATTTGGGGAATCAGTTATTAAGAAGAGACATTCAGACCCCCACATAAAGAATATTTTCAGATCTCTTTCTACAGAACATGAAAATAGAAGAATAAAATTCTGCTTCAAAAAAATCAGCAATAGTCATAATTGTTCTATCTCTTCTCTCCACAAAGAAGGCAAATGTCATCATCATACTTCCCCCCCTTTTGAAGAATTACATGTTAAGGAGACACATGCACAATTGCAAAGACATACTAATCTCAAGTTCTTCCAGCCACGTGCACAAACACGTGCAAGCATTCCTCCTACTTCAGACAGGCGTAATACAATACATTCACATCTGAAGAATTACCAGCTCCCTTGAAGATTTCTAAATATTCTTATTCTACCATTTAAAATCAGAAAGGGAGAAACAGAATTACCAATCAAAACAGACCATTTCAGAAATACTCCTCTTGAAGACCTTTATCAAACCACCCTCTTGGACACACACACATACACTCATTTACAATAGACATGCTCACAATACAGCCCCATTCTGTTGTAGACTTTTGTTTTTCACATCATTATTCTATCATTCCATCACTATCTTCAAAATAATTTTGCCAGATGTAAAGTCGCGCATTAATACAATAGCCCATCTTTCCCTTTGTTAAAATAATTTATTATCTAGTAAATCATAATTTCATGCTACAAATTCTAGGACTATAAGAAAACAAAGGGAAAATGGGCATGCATGAAACACAAAGAAAAGTGTAAGAATTGGGTTAATAGTATTAATTCTACTTGCTTATTAAATATTTATTATAGGCAAGGGACTCTGCTAAGCCTTTTACTTTCCTTATGTCTCAGAATAATCTGTCGTAGGTGCCATTATAATCCCTGTTTTACAGGTAAGAAAAGCAAGACTCAGAGTCTAAAGAACTTTCCTGGAGGTCACCATAGGTGATGAATGACATATCAGGAAGTCAACCCTAGATCTACTGAACTCCATTTTCTTCGCCGTCACACAAAGCAGGAACTCTGATGTCATCAACAGAGATTTGGGCTCGGAGTATTATTTCATGATGATCCTACAATTCCATGAGGCAGAACTAAGTCCTGACACTACAGCAGGGGCTGAAGGCCTCTGAACAGACAAATCATTACATGTGAGACAGGGGAAGGCCTGTACTTCAGTTCTGGTGGGGTCTGTAACCTCGTGTGCAAAAACGATGACAGTAAGGGTCGCTGCTTTAAACTCCAGAGAGGATTGACAGACCACCTGTGACAAGAGCTGCAAGTGACGGATGTATATGGATATGTGCCAGTGGGCGAGCTGTGATGTCTGCATTGCAATGTCTCCAGCAACATGAGCCATGCCCAGCACAACGGAGTCCAGCTTTGAAAGTCCAACTCTTCAAAACAGTCCCCAAATGTGAAAGGAATATTCGAGCACACAATTTATTCATGGTGAACATGGTTTTACACACCATTCACTTACTTTACAATGAACGGCCAAATCTGTCCCAAACACCCCTGGTGGTTGAGTATCGGGAAGCTCCCCAGAAAAGTCATCAACCAAACTCCAGAAGCTTTGATAAGGGAGGGAAGGGATGAAGGGAAGGGCAACGGCTGCAGGAAAAGAGGGTCCTCAGCATCGCAGACCCTCAAATTATGAGGGAGTCTAGCTCCAGGGTGGCCTTGTTCTACCATTCAGGAATATGGATCCTGATCATTAGCGATGGCTCTGATACACCTTTTTTATGAATAATTCTGCGGCAAACGCGTGTCACTCCCAGATTCAGCAAATTTAAATCCTCCTGCCTCTCAACTTGTTTCCCTGCCTGCACTCCAGCAGGTAAGACACCCACAGACTCAGTTCTCTGGACTGTAGAATTCACGGGAGTCTATAATGTTCAGGTTATTTTTAAACTTCCAGGCCACTTTCCCTCCCCACAAACAGCAGGCCTGCCATGTAGAACAGTGTTTAACCCACAGCCCCCCTGTGTTGAAACTTTAGCTTTTTATATAAAGAGAAAAGAAGAAATTGTTCAAGTTTGTATGCTTGTGTGTGTGCGCACACACACACATACACACATCTAAAACTGATGACCATTGTCAGCTCACTGAGGAAGGACGCTACTCCCCAGGAATACTGAGCCTATTGAGATGATGCTTTGTCCACACAGAGTGTCACACTGCTGTGGACTGATCATTGTCAGATTTGCAGGGACAGACATCAGGCATTAAGGTGACGTCAAACATCATCTCCCTGTTATCAACAGGGACTTGCATGACAAAGCAAAGACTCCAAGATCCCTTTGTTTGCCCAGAGAGCCAGACAGGAGCTGCCCAAGGGAGGCTACCATTTTCTTCACATCAATTGCTTTTTTTTTTTTAAGAGAAAACCATTGTGGGGAAAGGAAAGAAAAATATCTGAAAACACTTCAACCAAAACAGAGTGAAAACGGAACTACCATTCGATCCGGCATGCCCACTTCTAGGCATATACACAGAGAACAGAAAAACACTGATCAGAAAAGACATCTTTATCCCTGTGTTCACAGCCAAACAGTTCACAATAGCCAAGGCAAGGAAAGAGCCCAAGCGCCCATCATCGATGCCTACATAAAGAAGCTGTGGTCTATGGACTCCATGGAATTCTGTGCAAAAAAGGTGAAATTGTGCCTTTGCAACAATCTTCATGGAACTGGAGAGGATCCTGTTAAGCAAAATAACTCCTAAGGAAAAAGAGAAGTATAGGATGGGTTCACTCATGTGGAATATAAAGAAACAAAACAAATGAAGGGACAAATCGCAACAAAATTAACAGGACACCTAGGGGAGTGGTGGTGGGGAGAGAAAAGAATCAATACAGTGGTAGCGATGGGCACAGGAACTCTGCTGGTGGGTGTGTGGAGGGTACAGATTACAGTGTGAATTCAGTATTCTGAAAATCATATTGCAATGTAAACAAAATAAATAATGAAATATTTCTTAAAAAGAGTAAAGCAGAAAGATAAAAGAAAAATTTCCAAAACGGTACAGTAACTCACATCCGAGGAAGGTCTCACCGAGCAGTGTGCAGTTGTCTGACTGGGATCTGCTGGAAAAGCCTATGAGCAGTGTTTAGTTTCAGTCATTTTCCAGGTGTGGCAATGGAGAGCAGAGAAGCTAAATCCCTAAAGTAACTCACACAGCTTATACATGGCAGAGCTAAATTTGGAAGCTGCCTGATGTCAGAGGTCACAGCTTAGCCCTCAACCTGGCCCCAAGAGGCCAGATGCAGCGTAGGGACACCCTGAACCCAAGGCTGGGCAATAATGGTTTGGGGAGCCCTTGTGGAAGAGTTTCGGCTCATCAGGAGTCAAGGAGGTCAAGCAGTGAGCACAGAGCCTCCTCCACAGTCAACGGTAAAGAGAGAAAATGTCCTTTTGCAGGCACGCCCTGGCGGAGCAGTGGTTGGGCGCAGTCCACATACATCCCAGGGACCCCAGATCTGCAGCTTCCAAAGCACATAACTACATTAAAATAAATAGGATGTTTCTTCCTCCTCTCTCTTCCCTCCTGCCTCTGCTCCTCTTCATTCCTGCCTGCACCTTTCCTTAAAAAAAGTCCCTTTGCCTGGAAACCGGCAAAGGTGTGAGCTGGAAATCCCCACTCAAGCTCGCTGGTTATGAAGGACAGGATGGGGCAACACACTCCACCACAGCCCATCCCCAAGTCTTCCCTGGGGTGACACATCTTCTCGGGCCCCTGTTGCCACCCCATGCCCCGGATGAAGCAAGGTGCTCACTCTCACACAGACCTTTTAACCAAAGTTGGCACACGCAGGAGAGATGGCTCAGTGGAGAGCCTATTCTCTCCCTTCTCGCCCTCTGGCTGAGGGTCCAATTGATAAAATGATCAGCTAAACATATTCCAAGGAAAGTTTAAAAACACAGCCTGTTTCTCTGAAGGATATTAGGATACACCCAGTTCAGTGGACATTGGCTTTTCCCCTCAGGAACATCTTCAATATTCTTGTCCCACCTCTCTTTGCCCTTCCTTTGTCTTCTCCTCTGTCTCCTTCCTGTACCTGAACATTGCACATCCCTCAGAGCCTGGTCCTACCTATTTCTCTCTATGTACGGCCTTCCTTGATGAGCTCATTTATCCATCCATTCCAGTAATGATATTTGCAAGACTCCCCCAGACTTTTTCTCTGGCCCCATTGCTTTTGAAATCTGCACCATGGTCACAATTGCTTCTTCACAGCAGGCTCCTCCCCTGGATGACCTGACAGCACTGCCCATCAACTGGCTGAAGAACAAACTCGCCGTTACTCCCTTCAGACCAGTTCCTTCCAAGGTCTTTAGTTCATCTGCGGTACCACAGGCACAAACATTTGGACGTATCTTTGATTCTTCCTCCCACCTATCTCCTACCCCAACCATTTCCCAAATCTTATTCCTTTATTTTATCTCTTTCATTCTCAGTCTTCCTTCCATTCCATCAGTACCATCACCCCTTCAGAACTTTATGCTCTCTTTTCCCACCTGTCTTCCTCATCCAGGTTCAATCACAATGATTCATGGTCCAGCCCAATTCGGACCCTGTCCCTACCCTTCGATGTAATAAAATTCAAGAACTTGGCTGATGCTGCATTCCTGGGCCTCAAATGGTGTCTGATAAAAATCATTATATACATTTATTTACTGAATGAATAATGAGTCTTTGAGTGCCTATTAATATGACTATGGAATCATGAGATCTTATAACTTTAGGTTATAAAGATTGAAAGCAAACCTAAATTTTATCCTACTAAGTCTTTTTTTTCTTATTTTTTAATATATACATTCAGAGCTATAAATTTCCCCATGAGCACTAATTTTGACAGGCGGTGTTCGCATTTTTATCTAGTTTAAAGTATTTAAAATGATTTCTTTCAAGTTCATCTTTCACTTCCTTGCTATTTATTTTATTTAAAAACATTTTCATTGAGGCATCATTGAGTTACAACACTGTAGAAGTTTCAGGGCTATAGGTGCACATCTCAACACATATACACACCACACCACACGCTCACCAGCATGGGTGTGGTTACCATCCACCACCATCAGACTGACCAGGACTGAACAAAATACCCCACCCCCACCAGCAATCTCTCCTCTGCTAAGTAATCCTGCTTCACTGACAAATATAATCTCCAACAATGGAAAACGCAATCATTTAAGTTAAAGGCAGTAGATTGACTATTAGGTCAGATACAACTGAGGAGAGTATTAATGAACAGGTAAGACACAACTGAGAACAGCTCCCTGCCCCTACAGCACAGAGAGTTAAAGAGATGGAAAATCTGATTAAAATTTAAAGAGCCAAAAAGGACAGCATGAAAATACCCAAAAATATTTAATGGGAGTTCTAGAAAAAGATAATGGAGTAAATGATTAGAGATAGTATTTGAAGAGCTAAAGGACAAATTTTCTAGTTTTAATCAAAGATATGAATTTCAGAGTCAAGAATTTCAATGAGTTCTAAGATGAGCAGAAATAAATCCAACCTACATCACTCTAGTGAAAAAGCAAAAGAAATAAAATTACAAAGGAAAATCTTTAAAGCATCCTGAGAGAAGACAGATTACCTATAAACAACAATAATCATTTCTCAACTATAATAAGAGGCCATAAAATAATGAAATAATATCTTCAAATGTTAAGAATTAACAGCCTATTACCATCTAAAATGGAGGTTAAAATAAAGACTTCCTTAGAAAAATAAAGACAAATTTACCACTTATGTTCAGATGAAATCGGTATTATACAATATTCTTTGAGAAGGAATTAACATAAAAAGGTATAGCAGGCAAGAAAACGGAATCAGGAGCAAAAGATAATGGTCAATATGAAGAAAAATCTAAAATCAACACATACAGAATGGAGTTACAGCATCAGATGACAGAGGCATGTAGGATGAAAAGGGTGATAGGACATGAGGTACTGTTTAGAATGAGTTTACACTTGAAGTCAATCCATATCTTTGAAGTGAGGTATGTAACCAGGACAGACACTAACACTGTTTTAACTCAATAATGTACTTGAAATACTAGTTAATGTAATAAGCTAAGAAAAAGAAAAGAAAGGCATGTATGGATTATAAAGGAAAAAAGCAAAACTATCATTATTCTCAGTTGATATTCAGTCTATCTACAAAAACAGGAGTGATATATATGTGTGTGTATGTAACATAAATATATATACACATATATACATACACATACACTGTATTTTGCTATGTATAATGCATACCTTTGGGCAAATTTGTGAGAAAAAAATAAGGATGCACATTATACATGGATAGAACTAATTCTATATCTATATAAATGTTTTTAACTCTTATTTATGCTTACGAGTTAAAAGTGTAACTCTAGAAATCAATAATGATATCCATATGCAAAATAATACTCTGGACTGTGATAACTGATTTTGTTGAACGTAGCATGAACTTGTAACAAAAGCAATTTTGACCAATGATTCAACAAAATGAAACAAAGAGAGACACTGTCCACAGAGTAAGTGACTCTGACTTGATAAGATAGGTGATGTAACTTTATTACCAAAGGTTGAACACCATGACATTTCTCTTCGTACACTTTAGGCAGGAGCTAGTAGTCTAGCTGATATTTTTACAAAAACACAGACACTGTACGCTTTAAGCTGACATTATTAAATATGCTAAAGAGCATGGACAAAGAACTGCCCAGAGACACTCTGACCTCCTCCCACAGACAGTGTAAGCAGAGTGTGGAGGAACAGGGAGAAATGCTTCTTGTATCTTCTATCTGTTTTTGTGTTTTGTCATTATTTGTCGCATAAAATTTCTTGTAACACGATATGTTAAAATATAAATGCTAAAATTCCTTTATAATACAAAAAACAAGTACCTAAATATAAACAAATAAAAATTTGGGCCAAAGACGTGGTCGCACATTATACATGGGAATGCATTCTACGTGGAAAAACATGGTGTGTGTATACTGTATTTATTCAATTTTAATTCACACTCTTTTTTTGCCATTTTAATGACTCTGAAAATTGGATGCAGTTTACATTTGAAGGTGAATTTGTAAATAAATCTTACTATTTTTTATTTTAATTTTTTCACAAAAAACTCGGGAAATTGGGGTGTGACTTAGAATTGGTAATAGTTTAGAATTGAATAAATACAATCTACACACACACACACACACACACACACACACACACACACACACATACGTGTTGAAAGCATTAAGAGCGCATCCTGGTGGCTCAGGCATTAAGTCTGTCGCTGTGAGGCCATATAAAGCCCAAGGACCCTGGTTCATAACCTGAAGCCAGGGAGGAAAACCAAATGAACCAAAATGAACAACTAATAAAAAATATTTCTTCCTCCTCTCTCCACCTGCCGACTTGCCTTCATTCCTCCCTGTTTTGTTCTTCTAAAAAAAATTCTATTAGGATGTTGGCTATAAAATCAGTAAACAAAAATTCAAATTTTGAAATAACAAAAAACCAGAAAATGTGATAATAAAAAGATACCATGCAATAGCATCAAAACTATAGGGCACTTACGAACAGTACAGTAGAAGAGGTAGAGGGGCACCTTTGTGGCTCAGGTGACTGGCGGCTACAGTGCAGGCCATGTAAAGCCTGCAGACCTGGGTCTGTGATCCAGGGCCAGCAGTTTTAAAATAAAATGATGGAGAGAAAAATTTAAACTCTCTTGAGGGACTTTATGAAAGAAGCATAGGAGGATATATGTCAGGGATGAGAGGACAGAATTTCTTAAAGATGAAAATCCTCCCTCAAATCTATAAATACAGTTTCGATCAAAATCTTATTTTTTTAGTAAAATGTGACAAGTTTGGATAAAGAACTGATATCCACAAAGTTTGGCTAGTGTATGGGGAGAATTTACCTAGTATACAAAACCACAGCACTATCAAACTAAATTAGTGAGATTAATGGGTGGCAGGAATATATAATTAAACTAGTCAAATAAACTAAGTGCCCAGAAATTGGAAAAATGAATTGACTAGTCACTAAATGGTGTTGGGACAACAAACTAATCATAGGGGGGAATAAGACATAATTGGAGGCTACCTTATAATATATGCAAAAATTCCAGATGGATTGAAAACAAACATGATAAACCAAACTGTAACAACTTTAGTTTAAAGCAATACAAATGACTTCTTTTTATCTCAGTATGTGGAAGGAATTTTTAAACAGGACAAAAGAATAAAAATCACAAAGAAAAAAGCAGATAAATTTTCCATATACAATTAATAACTGACCAAAAACACCATAAAAAAGTAAAAAGCACAAGCTATGTGAGGGAACACTGTTTATAACCCGCAGATTATATCTAGAATATGGACAAGCACTCTCACAATCATCAGAAAAACACAAACCACCTAACAGAAACATGGGAAAAGATTATGAACCTAGAATTCACATTTGGAAGAAATCCAAGTAACCATAAACATATTAAATGCAAATTTTCATTAGTAACCAGGAGAAATGTTATGAATTCAATAACTAGATTCCATTTTGTACCCATCATGTCAAACTAATAATTAATTCTGATCATCCCAGATATTGCTGAAGATTAATCAAAATGGGAGGTCTGTGTGGTGGATGCATAGACTGCACAGTCATTCTAGAAAGCACTACAGTGACACCCAACAAAGCGGAAATATTCAGTCCAATACTCGCCAACATCCCTGGGGCAATTTCACCCTAGAGAAAATCTCACATGTGTCCAAGGAGATCATCTTAACACTGTTTATAACAGCACAAGAATCAAAGTAGCCTCCAACTTCCCTCAGAAGGAAACGAAAAGCCTGCTGGTTTTCACACAGTGGCATTCTATGAAAAAAAGCGAAATAATGAACTAAGAGTGCATGTAATAACACTGATAAATCTAAAAAATAAATGTTCGCTTTGCTGCCAAAGGACACATTTCATATATCACTTATGTAAAGCTTTAAACCTCACAAACATGCATACTTTATTAATAGGTGCATGGTAAAATTACAAAATGAGTGTGATAATGAAATACCCATTTCAGAGGAGTGGTGACTTTCAGAGCATAAGAGAGGAATGAGGGTGCAACATGGATCTGTAACATGTTGTTTCTTTAAAAATAGGAGAGAGATGAAGCAATTATGGCAAATATTATGATCCATTTAATCTATGGGTGCATCTTAATTGTTTTCTATACTAAATGTTTGAAGTGTGTAGTAATTCAACTAAGTGTTTAAGAGAAGTTCAGGAGAGATTCTTACAATTTAAGCACACAGACTTGGCAGAGATGTAGGAAATTCCATCCACTAAAGGCAGGGGTGTAATTAGTACAATTGTCCTGAGGGTGTTTGGGCAATACTTATCAAGAGTCATAAATATACACAGAGCCCCAATAATTCCAAATCTAAGATTTTGTCCTTAAGAGATCACCAAACTTGCACACCAAGATGCATTTGTAAAATTGACCTTTGGACTATTTTTCCAAATATAAAAAACCACAACCCAAATAAACAACACTATGGAATTGGTTAATACATTATAATATAGTCACATAATGGAATTTTTTATAGTTATTAAAAATCAGACACTAAAATAAATCACATGGTAAAATAATATCTAGTGACACAGAAAGTTGCTCACAGTATATTATTAATCAGTAAATCAGGTTACAGAAGCAACATGTGCACACTTTAATCCCCGTTTAGTAAAGCAGACTACATTGCGGTGTATGTTGCGAGTGTGTGGGAGAAGAGAAATCCTAGAAGGGAAATTGATCCAATGTTGGTGATTCCTTGACTATGAGGTGTTGTTCATGGCTAACTTCGATTTCCCCCTGTGCGCTTTTCCATGTATTTTTAAAATAAACATAAGGTACTTATATAATTAATTTTAAAAGCAGATTATGATATCCAAGATGGGTCTACGATTCATTTCAGTTGTTCACACCAGTCGCCCTGAGCAACTGACGACTTGTTCTGCAAGAAGCCAGCTGTATTTCGGTTGTGCATGTGAAGAAGCCAGCATCAGGAGGGAAGTGCCACAAGTCTGAGTGTGAGGTGGGAAAGCACACACACATGCCTGCATCTTACACTCATCCACCTGCTGAACAACACCTGTCTCTGCATTCACTGTCTCAAATGATCTCACAGGGATACCATCACTGTCATTCATAGACTGGTAATGCTTTGAACCTCTCAAAAGGGCAAGATTCCAGTCTCCTGAGTTTCTCCAGAGGAATGTTTGGAAGGGTCTATTTTTACCTCCATTAAGGGTGCAAGCTCCAGAATCTCCTGCTTAAACCCCAGAAGCAGGTTAGCTGCAGGAGCCAAGGCTGAGCCCAGCTCAATTCAATCCCTACCAACTTTCACCTCCCACAGGATTTACTCCTCCTGGGTGCAGTGTGGAGAAAGGAGGAGCATGCATCAGACCCTTTAGACATCTACATCATTTAATTTTCCCCACTCCTCCAGGCAGTTGGCCTTGTTAATCTCCAGATCACGGATCAGAAATTTACACTGAGGTCACCTAACTAGGAACTAGCCAGGCCAGAAGAGAAAGCCAGTGGTATCAGAATCCAGAATCTGAGACTCAGTCTGGTCTTCTTAAACAAAATTACTTTTCATTCATGAAAGCAGCATTTCCTTACATTTTTATCCACTGACCCCTTCCTGCTACTACTCTAATTGTAACTAAAGAAGTGAAAGCAGAGGGTTACTCAGATGCAGCTGAGAGGGGAAGAGAGCTCCTTCCCTGAGCAGGGGGTGGTTTGAGCCACAACCACACTGTGGATACTGAAAAGGCATACAGTTCTCCCTAGCACTGTTGCCCAACAGGAAGACTCCCTGGGTCCAGCAGGTAATGAAGGTCCCTAGCAGATTTCCATTTGTCATTTTGCGGAACCACTTTCTCGAATTCCAACCACAAAGGCTGCTCTGCAGAGGTGAGTCCATGACCAAGAACGCCCTTGACCACCGCCCAGCACCTGTCCCCATGCAGCCTTGTCCTATGGTCACCGTTGTCACTTGCACATGCTTCTGTCTCCCATGGGTTCCATTTTTGTTAAGGTCATTATCCGTTTCTCACCCAGACCTTGGAAATAGCCTCCCCACTATTCTTCCTGCTTCCCTGCTATCTATTCTGACTGCAATCACGGGCATCTTTTAAACTGATTACTCTCACACTGATGTTTCCTGAACACACAGGTTTGCTTCTAACTTAGACACTTAAACTAGTTGTTTCCTGTGCTAGGAATGTTCTTTCCCTCATCTTCCCATCATGCAGCTTCTAAGCCCTGTGAGCTCAGAACCCAGACACCCTCTATGATATCTATGTTAATCTTTCACTTCTTACTGTCTGCTATTTCCATGTTCATTTGTTGACGATCTGGCTCAAGAATGTAATCTACCTGAGAACAGGGACTGTCAATCTTGGTCTATCCTCCCCACCCCTCTAATTAGAACAATACATAGTAATAGTAAGCATTCAACAATTATTTCCTGAATATTTGTAGAATAAATGGATGGATGGATGGGTGGATGGATGATGGATAAGTGCAAAAATGATTTTAAATGTGTCTTGTGAAAAATATCCAAGAAATGTGACAGAAAACCAAAGTAAAAAATGAAACAACATGTGGCAATAAGACGGATCAAGAACACAGACCCACAAAAGTGGAGTCAAAAGGTCATATGAAAACCTCTGCATTCATTGGCTCAGAGATTCCCAGCTACAAGAGCTCACAGATCATCCTAGCACATCAGGTTCTGCATGTTTCTTAGAAGTAGCTTTGCACAAACTAAATCCTGTGTCCCACTCTACTGCGACCTGTCCAAAACAGCCCAACATATCCTTTGGGGTTCTCCCCCTAAACAGCCATCCCCCAATTACCCACCTTAGCTTTTCCATAACTCTTCCCTGAAAAATGCAGTCCGTGCCTTCCTAGGCTGTTTCTGAAACGGCCAGAGCAAAAACAACACGTTACTACTCCTCCCTCCCCTGCTTTACCTTTTGGTGGACATAGGCTGTGGGGGCTGCAGCAAGAGGTGGGCGGAGGGACAAGGCCAGGCGTGTAGCACAAGAAGTTCTAGCTCACCTGTGTCTGTTCTATGCTCTGCCAGAAGGATACCCCCAGGCAGCTAGAGACCCCTGGCCAGCTACTATGGCAACGAGAGGACAAATTGGGGTAAGAGAAAATCATGACACACCACTTAAAAAGAGTAGTTTGAAGAGCAGAAATGGGCTTTCTGAAATGGCTGCAAAGGCAGGAAAAGGCGGCAAGAGGAGGGAGTGGAGGAAGGCATCTGGCCCACTGTGGGGAGCCAGCCCATTGCCATGGACAGGCCACACCACGTCCAGAATCCACGTGTGTGACATCCCTACCCACATGCACTACCCTGTGTCCCCTGCAGGTCCTCTTCTCCAGCATCCCTGGGAACCTTTCTCAAGGCATAAATGTCCAGTGTCTTGGAACATGTTCACTTATTGTCTTTCTGTCATTCACAAACATGTCTGAGTTGAGACATTTCTCCTGGCCTCAGACAGTCATGCAACTTACTGCACATGTTCCACTTCTGACAGATGAGCAGCAAACACCCGGGCTGAGTTGGCATCAGGCAGTGGCTGGAGGAACCTGGTCTTTCTGCATCTTTCCATGGGTTAGGGAGCACCATGTACCTATCTGCGTGAAATCTGCCAGCTTGCTCTTCCATGGAGACCAGTAAAGGTAATGCCTACACCCAGTCACCCATGAGTCACTCCACCTGTAAGGAAGTGTCCCCTGGAACACCTCCCTTGCCAGGTTGCCCGGTAGCTGATCAGGTCTTTAGGAACTCTCCTAAAAGCCATATGCCCACCGAACTCCCCTTGTCTCCCTCACCTTTTTGTAGAGAAGCTAAAACAAGCTCTTCCCAAACATTTCTGAAATCCCAACTCAGCAGTCTTAAAATTACAAATTTCTCTCCTTCCAAACCTCTAGGGAGAGACAGGTGGAGGAGGAAGGGAGAAAAGAGTCTTCTCCACCTCCAGCTGTCACATCCCACGGCCCCACAGCTAATGCTGCAGGTAAATATTAGCTCCCGTTGGAGTTGAAGAATACCAGAGAGAGAGAGACAGTGAGAGGGAGAAGAGCGGGTGACTGAATCTCTGCAGCTTAGCACCTTCCTGGCAGCGTGGGAAGCTAGTTGAATAAGAAAAACATGGGTTCTCAACTCCAGGCACACAAATTAGCTCAAACAGATCCACTGCTTTTAGCCACCCATGACAGAGGTCTATGAAGGGTGCCTCTGTCAGCCCCTACCCTCTCTGCACCGTGAAGTCACACAGTTCCTGGAAGCAAGATGTCTTTCTCCAAAGCAGAGCAGGAAGCAGGTCAAGGAGCAAAGACATCAAGCAAAGGAGGTGGAGGATTGTGCCTTGGATCACACAGAGACCCCCATAAAGGCCTCCCAGCCCTCCAGCTGCTAGTCTATAGTGCCACATGCCGCCCGGACCGGAATGTAGGGTTCTTCCAAGCCCCAGGATTATGATCTCTAGATGAGTGGTTTCTCTCATCCGTTCCCCATGACCTTGCCACCTGCCGGATCATCTGCCCGGTCCCTCCTGCCTGACTTTCCAGCCTTCAGTGAGGCCTCATTCTTTTCTATCTCCTCCTCTGCTGTGCTCACTAGGACCTACCACACTGATAGGGTTTCTCTTCAGAAGTTCCTGATCACATGTCCTTGTTGGCTCCACATGGACCTGGGCCTTTTCCTCCAAACTCCCTTTACCTCCCTTCCCATTACTGAGCACAATAACTTTGAAACCAAATACTTTTCCTCTTCCAAAATGGTTCTCTTTGCATTTTAGTCAACAGTGACCCACCCAGACCCAGACCCCCTGACTTAGAACGTAGGTCTCTCTACCTAGTCATGGTCCTGTTGAAATTTCTTCCATTCTCTTAGTATTTTTTGCAGTGCATCCTGCAAACTACAGCTCGCTGACCCACCGCAGAGGCTGAAACCAAATCAATGTGAGTGGTCCTTCAAGATCACGGCCTGTGTAATCTCAGGGACAAGGTCAGAATGAGTAAGGTCAGTCCAACCCAAACACAAGTCCAAACTGCAGTCAAAGATGGAAACTAAACATCAGAACTGGAAATGAGCTTCTGCTCACCAGATGTGAGGGTGAAGGCATGTGACAAGGAGGGTCAGAACTAGAAAACATTGCATCATTGATTTAGAAACTGGGGTCAGTGGTTCAGGACAGCAACTTGTTAATTCAAGTGAGCTACAGATCTGTTTCACCCTGGGAGTCAAGACAGGAGACGTTCCTGCTTTGCCTTCAGGTGTCCTTTCACCTCTCAGTTCCACTGTCCCTCCTGTTAAGTACCCTTACTTAAACTGCATTGGGAGGTTTCTTCCAATTCAGAATCTTGTGATTTTTAAATTCCCATTTTGATCAGGAATAACATACAGAGAAAGTAAAGAGCTTATCCAAGGTCCCCTAGAGGCTCTGTGAAGGGGTCTCATCTCTAAACTTGTACTTCACCATGAAGCATGGCAGTTCTATCCATGTGTGAGTGTCCGCATCTGTGCAAGACCACCACAGCCGGTGCTCTCTGACCCCACTATGAGGCCCTTGGACTCCTGGTAAAAGTAAAGAGGTAGAATTTCTTGAGTGCCACTGTATGCCAGTCTCTTTCCTTGTACTATCTCCCATCCTCTCAACAATTCAAGCAAGGTAAGTATTCTTTCCCTTTTGTGCTGTGAGGAAACCGAGACATGAGAAGTTTCAACGCAGAAGAGTGGGAAAGGAGATCAGAGACTCGAACCCAAGTTTGTGATTCTAAAGGCTGTGCTGTCCCAATGGTGGATTTGTGGCTGAGTGTTCCCAAGTATGTTCTCCCACAGATGGCTTCAGTCTATCAGGAGTCATGAGATCTAGCGCTACTGGTGTTCAAGTACATTTTCAAAAATACACAATTAGAATATTTTGAGTTGGTCCCAACATAAGAATTCCACTCAAGTCTAGAACTCTCCATCATTAGCCATCTCAGTGATTGGGAACAGACTGAACAGTGTCTGCTCTCCTTTGCTAAATCTTTCCTGCCCTGGGATCCCAGTGGGATTCTGCCATCCGCTCCCACACTGTGGATTACGTCTTAAAACGGTGGCCTGTCACAGCCCAGTGTTCTCATTCGGAAACTTGACATAGACTTAAGACTTCCATTCTCGGGTCACCCTCAGTCTTATTCCATCCATGGTCTTCTCCTTGTCTCCTCTCTGGATTATTACTTTAAATTTCCCCTGAGGGCTGAACCACTTCTGAGAATCCTTTTACCCTCTTCAGAGTCTAGAAGTAAGCATTGTGCCCGCCCTGCAGGTGCCCAGTTAGTATCTTAGAAGAAGAGAAAGTCTTAGCCTGTGTCTCACAGATTGTGAATCAAGATGTTGCCACTAAATTCTAGACAGTTTTCAGGCATGGAAACCACAGAAATATTCATCCTTAATTTTACCTTATAATTATGAATGCAAATTATTTTCTTTTCTATGGGGCTCTTTTTCATTACCCTCTAACTCATACCTACTTCCTGGTGCATCAAGGCAAATTGTAGCCTTTTAAGAAATATTTTAATGGAAAAGGGAGTGTTTTTAATGAAGGTAGTTTCTGAGGACAAAAGAACTGATCAGTTGAAATGCTGAACTGCAGTGATTTCGGGAAAGAACTGCCATGGAGTGTCCAGATACAAGTCCCTCAGGATTTGAAGACACAAAAACAGTCCTGCTGTGATGGTCACAGGGTCAGTAGCAATGCATGTCTGGGAAAGAATCCAAGCTAGTCAACTTTTATATTCACTCCTCCAGTGTCTGGAGAGCCAGAAACCCATGGGAAGGGCAGGGGAGAGAGCAAAGAGACACTTGCTGAGAAGAATCAACACCAGGAGTGCAGGGCCAAAGGGAAGAGCTAGAGCTGGAGTCAAGGGTTGGGTTACAACAACAGAAGGGCTTGCTGTTCTTGACGATGGTAAATCAAAGGCACTATCACCAACTTTGGAGGATGGCTTGTGAATGGGGCTGCCAAGAGGCAATCTCGAAGATGGGAGAGTGTAGGTTCCCCTACTGGGAAATGCTTCCTTGGGAGAGAAGGTCCAAAGACGGCTGATGACAAATGCTGACAGCCAGGAGGCAGGCTGGGAGCTGAGGCCTGCCTTCCACATGCTTCCCATCACCTGCAAGCTAGACAATCCCTAAAGGTTCCACAGAACACATTTCGAAACCACTGGAGAAATGTCATAGAGCCAACTCTTGGGTCCAAAGACCCAGACTTCAAGACTGGCTCCATTACTTATCACTTAATTCAAATTTTTCTGAGCCTCATTTCCTTATCTCTGCAATATCCCCTAACTTCCTCTTTTGTAAACTGCAAAGCAACATACAAAAGCATTTACTGTGATTAAAAAATTTCTCACTTATTCAAGAATCTAGGCTTTGAAAGGGAACTTAGAAGTCATTTAGTCATTTTCTCCCCCAAGGGAGCAAACTCTTCTATTGAGGATTACAACAAAGGCAAACCAACCGATAAGTCCTCAGTTCACCCAAACCGACAGGGTAAGGGGATGCTGGTTATGTTGTGGGAGAGAATTACTTACTGTGGGACACTGCTGTGCTGTTGCTATTTAATCATCACACCTACTGAGCCACTTCCCTTCCGAGGGGTAGTATTTAACCAACTATCCTTGCACATCACAAGTTCCTGAGGGCAGCAACTGGTCAGACTTCTCTGTTGCTCTTCTGAGGCCTGTGGGTCCCACCACTTCTCTCATGCCCCTACTTAAAATACTTCACTAGATCCTCACTTCCATTAGAGTCAAGTCCAAATCCCATAGGCCCAGCCCATGTCTCCTTAATCTGTTTACTCTTGATGAAGATTCTCATCTACTCCAGGACTTAAACCTTTCTGTTGATGACTTCAATCAAGTATTCCTAACCAGGACCTCTGTCGTGCGTTCTGGATTCTTTACAACCAACTACTTGTAGGACACTTGGCTGTCTTCAAGGGGTGTTATTAAACATACTGAGCTGAAGTGGTAAGTTCTGACTAACCAGTCAGAACAGGAGCCCTCCTGCAATGCTGCACGTGATTCACACGGCATTTAGTTTCTAGATTTGGAAAAGGCCCCAGTGACAGAGTGAGGGAGGGCAAGCAAGGCAGAGGAAAGGGAACACGGATGAGGGCTGTGAGGACACTAGCTCTTTATCAACCGGACAGAAGTGTTTTCATATTTCAATAACCAACCCAAAGACGCGAACTCATATCAACTAAAACTCAACCTTGGCTATCCCACCGGCTTCTCATAGTCAACACTGCCACACTGTACCTCCTTTTCCACGCCAGCCCCCCACACCTTCTCTGTCTCTTCCTTCCTGGTAGCCATGAACTGGCTCCACTATCTATCTGGTTGAAGGTGGAAGAAACCTGGAAATCTTTGCTACCACCTCCTCAACCTACTGACTCAGTTACCAAGTCTGATCCTTGGCAATTCCTAAATGGTCCTCAAATTTACCCACTTTCTCCATTCCAGAGCTTAATTCAAGCTACTGCTTTTTTCACTGCAATGGGGCTCTCTGGTCAGTTCTACCTCCCCCTTGCCATTCTCCACACCACACCCAAAATAATCTCTAAGGCCAAATGTGTTCACCTAACCATTCTTCTATAACTGTTCAGTGAAGTTCTCCACTTCCCTGAGGTTGAAGCACAAATTTCTGACCTATAGATCATTACCTAGTATTTTCTGTTCCAACTAATCTTAACTTTCTCCACCTCCCATCCTTAATCTCACTGCGCACTGAATTCCACTCTTCACCTCTGCTTTGAATGCTCTCACTGACCAAATTCTCTCTGGCCTCTGGACTTTTACCCAGGACATTCTTTCTGCCTAGCACTCGTCTTCATTTCTTTTTGAACACTGCACACACGTGTACAAGCACACACACACATTCACTACTCTTTCACCCGAAGATCTCCAGTGTGATTTTAGGTTTAGCTTTTATGTCACTTCCTCAAGGAAACTTTCCCTCGCATCCACTGCCAAGCCTGGGTCATGTGCCCCAGAACACCCGATACTTCCCTGCCTCCCAGGGTATTTGTAACACCATATTGCATTTATCTCGTCAATGAAAGGATAGGCTTGCCATTTTTGTCGTTGAATGTCCAAGTAGATGTTTTATCAGTGTTTGCTGAGATGAAACAAAGGGACCCATAGCCCAGCATCTGTACATACAGGTGGATCTGTGAGTAGGAAAGGGGTGCCAGGTGTCTATCACCCAGCCTCCTGTCTGGGGTCCCCACCCTCCCTGATGCAACAGAAAGACGCCCTTTCCCATGACGCTCCTGACTCTCAATGCAGAAGCTGACAGGAAAAGAGATTGGGAGAGACGATCTAAATTCCTCAGCAGTCAGAGCCCAAAAACTAGTTAGCATCTTGCAATCCCAATCTGTCAGAGTCGCTTTAATCAACATGCAAAGACAGAATCATGATGCCCTGCCAACCTGTCAGAGCACCAGAATTAGGAGAAAAACACAAGTATACTGCAGCAGCACATACACTGATCACATCATTAAAGTGTGCCCGTGAGTGTGCATATGTGTGTATGAGCCCAAAAGAGCGACAGCCTCCCTGTGCTGTTTCTGGGATGCCCTCTCAGGGTTGGGACATGTTTCTGAGGCTCTTTCTAGTTGGAGCACAAACCAAGTGTCTCTGGCTTGAATCGTGAGCTCCCAAAGTGCCACAGCACAAATAGCTCACCCAGATCCAAGCTCCTGCCACAGCAGAAAGTCAGTCATCCTATCACCCAGGTGTCTTACAGAGGTCCAGGCCTCTACAAGCAGCCCTGCCCATAACCACTCCAAACCTAGCACATCCTTCTGCCCCACCGTGTCTCCTGACTCCCTGAGATTCCCGGAAGGTGTGTCACCACAGAACTCCTCCATGCCTGCTGCCCCTCAGGCCTCAGCTTCCATCAGCAGAGAACTTGGGTGCTGCGGGTCCCAGCCCAGCCTCTGCCGAGCCCCCAGGGATGAGACGAACAGACAGAGGGAGCTTCAACCAGCCTTCCCACACCGGGTGGGTCTCTGCAGGACAAAATGCCTGGTTCCACCTTAAGCCTTTCTTAAGAGCCCTCCAAAGGTCTCAGACAAAGTATTCACTTTCTCTACTGTCCTTTCCTAGGTTCAACTCATGCAAAATTGGTCCTGCTGCTCATCAGACACAAAAGGAGAAAATGAGCCATGAAATAGGTGCTGAATCTTGTCAAACACTTTCTCTGTACTGATTGATATGATCATATCCTTTCCCCCTTCCTTTTGTTGATGTGGAGTATTAGACGAATGAATTTGCATTTGTTGAACCATCTCTGGGATAAATTCCACTTGGTTATGATGGCTGATACTTTTGATGTGTCATTGGATTTGGTTTGTTAGGGATTTTGCATCTCTGTTCATCAAAGATGGTCTATAATTTTTTCTTGTAATGTCCGTGTCTTTTTTGGTATCAGGGTATTGCTGGCTTCAAAGAAAGTGCTTGGAAGCATTCCTTGTTCTTCATTTTTTTGAAGAATTTAAGAAGAGTAGATATTAATTCTTCTCTGAACGTTTGGTAAAACTAACCAGTTAAGCTGTCTGATCCTGGGATTTTATTTTGGGGAGAGACTTAATTACCTCTTTAATTGCCTTGCTTGTGATTGGTCTGTTCAGGTTTTCTATTTTTTTTCTGGCTTAATTTGGTAAGCTGTATCATTCTAAAAATGTGTCCATATCCTCAAGGTTGTCCAATTTATTAGCATATAGCTGTTCATAGTAGTCTCTTATGGTGCCTTATAGGAAATGAGTGATCTATACTCCACCTCACGGAGGTTATAGTGAACCTAGAGGAGATTTTCTATTTCAGCAAGTCTGATTCTGAGGTTCTTGGTTGAGATCCCAAATAAAGGTGGTGTGGTGGGTAGAGAAGTATTCAAACTGATATCTTACCACCCTCCTGGGCTCAAATCCTGGCTCTATCATTTACTCCTTTTTGGATCTCAGAAAGTTATCTAATTTCTCCAAATCTCAGTTACCTCAATGGCAAAATACGGAGAGTATGAACAACTACACATAATGTACATTCACAGCTATCATGGTGCTTGCGTACACTAAGTGCTCAAAAATGCTTACTTCCTTCCGCCCCACTGTAACTTCTAGAATTAAATAAATGCACTGCGGGCTTTGTGAAGAAATTATGTGATAGGCAGAATAATGCCAGCCCCCAGGATGTCTACATCTTACTCCCCAGAACCTGTACATTAAGAGAATGAAGGTGGCACATGGAATCAAGGTTGCTAATCAGCTGATCTTAAAAATGGAGAGATTATCTGGGATTTTCATGGTCTCATCTAATTACAGGATCTCTAATCTAATCACACGGCTCTTAGAAGCAGAAGATTAGAAGGTGGGTCAGACAAAGACTTAGTGCACTGGCTGGATGTGAAGCCGGTGGGAGGAGATCCGGAGCCGAAGAATGGAGTAACCTCTAGACACTGAAACCACCTTTAGGTGACAGCCAGCAAGAGAAGACAGGCTGAGATCCTACAACCACAGAGAAATGAATTCTGCCAACAATCAGCATAAACAGGGAACAGAGCTCCCCTGAGGACTTCCAGAAGTAACACTCCTGTTGGCACCTGAACCTTAGTCCAGTTAGACACAGAGCAGACTTCCATGCACAGAACTGGAAGGCGATACATTTGCAAAGTTTTGAAGTTGCTAAATGTGTGGTCACTTGCTATAGAATCAGTATAAAAGCTAACACATTATACTACATATACAGATATTTAACTTTTTAATACAGCTCTATTTTGATAGGAAAAAGCTCCCAACATGAAGCAATAATCAAGTTTTCTTTTCTTTTTTCTTGTCAACCACTCCTAAGAAAAGCTTGGATAATCTGGATATTTGAACCCTGATCTCCCAGACAGACCTTGTTCTCCCAGAGTCCACAGTGAAATAAGGTACACATTTGGGACAAACTTGAGAGCCTTGAGGGTTTGCCTCTCTGCAGCCTCATGAGTTTAAAATGCAGTGGCCCAGATTCTTCTGGGATTAAGAAAGGCTCAGCAGATGCAATTCTGAGGAGCCACCCTTTTAAGAATAGTGAGATGTTAAAGAAGCAGCAAATTGGATGCTATTTATACCAAACATGGGTATCTGATAGTTGCAATAATCCAGTAGGGGCCACAGCCCCACCAGCCACACGAAGAGCTTCCCCAGTGACATGCATGGCGCATCTCGCGAGTCTGTCTCCCATTGTGCTGGAAGCTGCTCTGCCACAGAATGACAAGATGTAAGAGTCTCCAAGGATACAGGCTGCAAGAGACTATCAGGGGCTGAGCAGAGAGCGAAAAGTTCTTTGTTTCAGCCTTGAGCACTTTAGATTCAGAAAGCCCAGGTCAAGAAGCTGTAAACATTAATTCAGCATGACATGTCATCATCTTATTAAATGCCTCTGAATCTTCATCTAGTGCATTAGCCACCCGAGTGCCAGGAACACAGGGAAACTGATGGCAGGAACTTCAAGCGATGCGTGCCGACGGAGCCCGCAGCCCCATAATAAAACAGCAGTCTGCTGTATTAATTAGATAATCTATAATAGCTTTACCCATTAGGCCCCTGAATTCTGATGTGCTCAGAGTGCAGCACTTGCCTTCAAGCAAGCCTGGGCCCTGCGGCTGAGATTCAGTCTCTGCCGCAGAGGTGAAATCTAGGCCGGGCAAGGACAGGACGACACTGAGAGGCCCTAGACAGGTCTCAGGTCCAAGGGCCCCTGCCACATCTTTCTTCCAGCCCTGGAAGTTCCCCAAAGCACACCAGTCTAGCAAAGTTGACCTGAACTCAAGGGCTACAGAGCAGAGGAGCCGCTCTAGAGAAGCTTGCTACTGTACCTAGAGACCAAGCCACCACATGGACATCAAGATGACTTAGTGACAGTCATGGCAGGAAGACAAACATGCATATGTCATCTCCTCCTCCTCTCCCCACAAGTGCAGTGGGGCAGTGAAGAGAAGTCAGTTCCCCAATGTGGGATTATGGAGGGTTCTTTTTGGAAACAAGGGAAATTCAGGAGTCAGATGCAAACATGCAAAAATGCCCGCCCCATTATAATACCCTCCTTTTGGGAATCTGAATGGTCCTCATTGCAGGAACCAATCATTTAGTGACTGAGGTGACGCTGTGAGGTTTGTCCAGTGCCAATGTCTTAACTCTCAACCAGGATGTTCTCCAATGGCTTACCCCTCTGGCTCCATGAGGCAGCCCCTGTGGTGCACCCACAGTGTGCACAAGCACGGGTGTGTGGGCTGTGGAGGTAAGGTGAGCTGAGGGGCACGTACCCATCACTCAGACAGCCACACAAGGAGGCCCCTCTAGCAGAGACCCCAGCTGTCACTCTTCATCCACCCTCCACCCATCCTCAACCTCTCCAGCCTTCAAGTCCAGGATCAGGAGCAGGAAATAGCTTCAAGGCTTTCAGTCTTCTGATGTATTCAGATTTTCCTCACGTTGGGTTAATTCACACTAAATACAGAAGAAGCACTCAGGAGTAAAGCAACATTGAAAATACAGGGAATGAAAAACAAATGTAGAGTTGGAAGATGATGGACTGCATTGTTTTACATGTACAAAAGAGGTAAAGCTGCAATTCCTTAAATACGAAATTCTCTGGAGCATGTCAAAGAAGAATTGGCTAGTGCTCAGGAACAACGGGATGAATGAGTGATACACGAAAACAAATCAGCGAGGAGAATTGATTAGGAGAACAGTCAAACATATGCTTCCTTTCCCTCCATTTTGTTCTTTAAGAATTCATCAGGAGCAGGTACAGAAACAAGAATGTCATCAGTGAAACCAACATGAGAAAGTTCTAAAGGGTCAAAAGCTCATGGGTATATACTGACAGAGAGAGAAGACAGAGAAACCAGTGAGAAAAGATGCAAGAGGAGACCCCAGAAGTGGAACAAATCCAGGGGACTTCAAGCAGGGTCGATGGTCCCGTGAGTACCCATGGTAGTCACACCCCTGCTCTTGAGCCGGCTGCTCTCATGTCCCCCCAGGCATCAGCAGACAACCCAAGGCTAAAGCAAGGCTCAGACAGGTGGGACCATGCCCCAAGAAGATAGTAGGGAAGCCCTAGTTCCTTGATATCAGAAATATCTTCTCTTTCCTGGCCATTCTTCTTCCCACACCATCTCAAAGCTTTTTCTCTACCAGAATTCTCCACCTCATTTTACCCTGCTGCTGGAGCCAGGAACCTAGGAGTTACCCTTCCTCTTCCTTTCTCCGTCTTTCCAGACAATCACCCAGTCCTGCAGTCCTGTTAGTCTACCTTTCAAAGTCTCTTAGCAACCTCCTCCCTCTTTCCCTACTGGCATTTCTGTAGCTGAGGCCCTCTCTCAACTCTCCCATTATGCATCCCCATGTGAAACAATACAGAGAAAAGTCTATATTGTTAATAGCAGAGTCCTCCCCACCTCGGAGGACACCAGCTCTGCTGGGCGAATACTCTGAGAAGCCCCCGAGACCATGCTAGGACAACAGCCGGTGTTTACTGCTCAAAGGAAGTCAGTTCAACCGCAGAGGTCTTGTGGGGCTGCCCTGTTATGTACGGATGGCAAATGACTTGCTTGGTCACGGGAGTGAGTACCAAGGACCAAAGGACAAGAGTGGGAGAACAGATGACCAGCCCTGAGAGTGAACCCGAGAAGAAATGCAGTGAGAGGGACAGAGATGTAAAAAAGAAATCATTTCCAGACAAGGTACAATGGAAAATGTCCCCATCCTCTGGCCCTAGATCATCTTCAGTAAGCATTCTATTTCTCACTGTCACTCTGGGAAGCAGGTTTACTTTCAGAGTCCTCCATGAGCTAAGTCCTGCACTGAGGTGGGTGCAGGATAGAGCTGTCAATCTAGATCACATGCACCATCACAGACCCTGCTGCAGTCGGGAGAGCAGGGACACTGGTGTTTGACAGTCCTGGGATCAAATTCTGGCAACCCCACTTACTGTTGGCATGGGCTGTTTCTCACAATGCTTCAGTTTCCTTCTGGACAAAAGAGGAATGAGAAACCTGCCTTCCATAGTTCTTGGGGTCTCAGAACCTGCTGTTTTCACGAGACTAGCTCCTGTTGGCCCCTCTTTAAACCTGCAACGCTTCTGATGCTTTCCCTTCGCACCTGTCTTCATCTGAAAGCAACAGGACTCGGAATGTGCCTGATGCTTTCTCTTAGTTATCTCTGACTTTTAGAGGCGAATGTTCTAATCTCTCTCCCATCACTGCGGACAATCCAGGGACGGGGCAAGCTGTGAAACGGGAGGTCAGGACTGGGACAATGGGAAGCCCCTTGGGAACCTGTCTCCCCACAGCTGAGGACTGGATGGAGCCTGGCCAAAACCCTGAGGTGGCACAGCCCCATCATCAATTACCTGTGTTTCAGTCAGTGGCCATGCAGAGTCCAAGGCTGAGCAGATTCTAGAACGCACGACTGTACTGACACCACAACCTAGCAAAGGCAGATGTGAAATCTTTGCTTTGGAGCTGCGGGTAAGATGAGCTAAGGTTCCCCTAACTCTCCCATCTCCTTTCATCCACTGTCCTCTCTCCCCTTCCCAAAACACTCTCCCACCACCTGGCCCACACCCCACCATGTGCCTAGAATCAGGTGAGATAACACAAGAGTTTGCACCTCAGTCAGACACTCTTGCAATTGCCCCCAACTCCCAGGCAAACCCAGCAGGCAGAGAGACGGACAGAAAGCAGAAGTGTATTTGATAAATTCCACTGAGGCCCAGGGGACAAGGGGCTCCTCCACATCCTTTCCGATGCCTTTGAGTTCTGAGCACCGAGCACCACTGATCCACGTGTCAGGATCAACTGCGTGCACTGGCCGGGCAAGCCTGGCCTCTCTAATATGAAAGGGGAAGGAAGAGATGACCAACGCCATTGTGTCCTTAAGTCACCACCCACTAGCATTTGCGTGGAAGCCATAAACAACTGTTGAAAGCATCGAATCATTAACTTAGCCCATTAAAAATAAGCACGGTAAAATGAGGCCCTGCCACTCATTGAGGGACAGAATTGACAGACATCCTGGGTGCCAGAAAGTCTGCTTTTCTAGACTCAGGTAAGAGCTGGGCATCCGAACACTGCCCCTCATGGCGAAATCTTCCACTGAGACTATGGAGTCAGCCCAGCCTGCCCACAGTAATTTCAACTTTGTCAGGAGCCACCACCCCTTCACCTATGCCTACCCTGCAGGTGTGAACACAGGCCAATCACTCCCCCACATTTGGGGGAGTTTAAGTTCCTGATTGTTCTTTGCCTGACAGTTTCTCTGACACACACACACACGACTGCCAGTCCACCTCCTCTGGCCCACCCCTGCCCAGAGGCATTGTGCTACGCAGCATACATGTGTATTTTAAAATGAAGTGAATTACAATTAATTTTCTTTGAAGAATTTCAAGATACCCTGGGGAACAGCGAAGGCTTGGGAATCACTGACAGAAGGTCTCACTCCAGGGACAGGAAACTTTGCAGGCTGGGCTCCTTCATCAACTCCTATGGACGTGCAGAACAATTACGTCTTTCCCCCCGCACACTCACACAACTCCAAAAAGTAGGTGGTCCCAATGCTGGAGACTGTTTTCCAATGAAAATATCCACCTGATCACAGGTACTGCCTGAGATTGTGGTGGACAAAGCATGCTGAGATAATCGACACAAAAGTACTTTTGAAAGGTGAAAAGCATTCTATAAATATAAGTCCTTATTATCCCTTATTTCTATTATTGCACAAAGGATTGTACTGGATGTACCGCACTCTATTTACCACTGAAGCTCAAGCGGTCTGGTCATTTCACTGGAATTGACCCCAAGTCTTCCGGCCCCTTGCGCTTAGCAGGCATTCAACATGTATTTGTGTGACTGCATGAACTTGAATGTGAACAGAATCCCACAAAGATATTTCTTCTCATTTTTTAAAAGGAAAAAGTGCAGGCAGGAATGAAGGTGAGCAGAGGCAGGTGGGCAGGATGAAAGGAGAAGAAGCACTTTATTTGTTGTAGTTCCTTGTTCTTCTTGGTTGCTCCCCAGCGGCACCAGGATGTGATCCTAGGACCTTAGGATGTATGTGGACTGCACCCAACCACTACTCCACCAGGGTGCGCCAAAGATAATTCTTAAATGGAAAATCTGCTGTCCTCATGTGGGGATAGATTTGGCCATCATTCAGAAAAGCCCATTTTTCTCCTTCTCCCTGTGACCAGCATGTTACTCTCCTGGCTGACAGCATCACACCGTCTCTGGGCAGACCTGCCTTCGGAGGGTGGCGTGGGTGGGGATGCCTTGCAAGCCTCTTGTCAGAGCAAATGCCACACTAGGAAAGCTGCCAATGAAGTGATGTGATTAAAGGCGGTAAGCAAGTATCCAGAGCCTGTTCATTGCAATCAGAGTTGGAGACACCACGGTGAAGGGGTACAGTCCCTTCCCTCAGGTTCATCTGCAGGAACAGAGTGACTGACAGCACAACAGCTCACACCACCTGCAACGTGGAACACCTGAGAGACAGAAAAGAGAAAGTCCTGTCCTCACCACCTTTGACAAAGGTTTGGCCTACTCACACGAGCCATAGACCCCAGGATTTTACCCCATCTGGTTCTTCCCCCAGATGATACCATATTTGGGACATATCAAGCCAGCCTCCTGAAGTCCACGGAGGAAATACTTCACATCTGAACTTTCTGTCTGGGATTTTATTCCTGTTTTTCCCTCTCCCTGACATGATGCAAGAGCCTCAAGACTTTTGCCTCTTCGTCCTGATACCTGCTCTCAACCCCCACCCCCCACAGCGTGGGCACCCCCTCAGACACTGTTGACAGGGAGCCTGAAATACTCAAGTCGTCTTACAAAGTACGAAATGCTGGGAGGAGCAGCTTTTAACTTACTGTGGTATGAATCTCATTACGCAATAGACTTCATTGCTTCTCATTTTGTTCACTCAACACTGTTTTAAAAACCTTTATGGGTCCCAGTGGCCTCGTGGTTCAGTCCACTACAGCTCAGTCCACACACATCCCAAGGTCCCCAGTTCAAGATCCGGGGCCAGGGAAACACCCAAGATGAACAACCAAATAATAAAGTGCTTCTTTCTCCTCTCTCTTCCTTCCTGCCTGCCTGCACCTTTCCACTAAAAAAAAACAAAAACAAAAACAAACCTGCCAGGGTTGCTGTGCACACAGTCTCTTGCTTCTCCACAAACTGTCGGCGTTCGTCTACTATCTCCTTTGTGACTGGCATCTACATGGCCACGAACGGTCTGCTGATGCAGGCAAGATTACGTGGTCTTCGCACGTGGCCCTTCATCCTAAACAGAGACTGTCTCTAGGATATATATACCCAATTTCTGGATCACAGGGCCTATACATGCTCCATTTTTCTAGATCCTTCCAAACTAGTTTCTCGAATCACCAACCTACAATGCTCATACCAGCAGCCCAAGAAAGTCCCCTCTCCCTACATCAGCACTAACCTTCTGAATTTATCAGCCTGCTGAAGTTTGCATTCAGATGGGTTTAACAATGTTTCTCATATTTGCTTCATATTTGCATTTTCTCAGGATTTCAAGCTTCAAATACCATCTGACTGACAGTCTTTGATTTAAATTCTCCCACTCCCCACCAAAATACCCATGATGATAAAGGAAAAGAGATAAAAATAAATAGCATTTTTAAAATAAAACCTGAGAATGGAATTTGAATGGAACAAACCTGCTGGCCTAAAAGAAGTTCCCTAAATGCACCATCCCTCACCCACCTTTCCTGACTCACACCAGGGGGATGCCAGGGTCATGCTCCCCAGAAGACTAGGCACCCAGGCTGCTCTGAGTCAACAGAACACCAATGCCCACTCTTGCTTTCAGAGCCTTTGCTTCTGCAACAATTATAAGTCAAAAGTCCTAAAAAAAGGGACAGGAAGTGGGAGTGTAGGGAAGGTAGAACCAGCCACTGACATTGTGTTCTGAGACACCTACTGCAAAACAAGAGGGTTGGACTGGAGGCAGGACACGTGTCCCTGTTAACAGTACCCTAAGAGCACACCACACACCTTCCTTAACTCTTTAGCACAAGCTGAGATGGGAGCCACACTACAGAGGGTGATGTCATCATTGAGCAGAGAAGGAACAGACTAAAGGATGGGATCAATCAAAAGTCCTGCTTTGGACATGGTATGCTGACCACGCCCAGTAGACACACATTAAGATGTCAAGAATGCAGTTGGAGTGAAGCCTCCAGAGCTCAGGGGGAGACGAAGCTGCATCTATAAATGTGGACGTCATCTGCATGCAAGTGTAGGTAAACCCCAAGAATGAATGAGATCCTAGAGGGTGACTAAAGACCAGAGGTGAGGAGAGCGGAGGAACCCAGCTGTGGCTGCAGCAGAGGAGGATGAACTAGCAACAGAGACAACAAGGGACAGCCACAGAGATGGGAAACTAGAACAGGCTATTACAAAAGCCAAGAGAAGGAAATGGTTCAAGAATGAGAGAGCAGTCAGCCACACTAAATACTCAAAGAAGCTAAATAAAATAGAGGCAGAGAGATCTAGGGACAACACTAAAGACCTTAACAAAAGAAGTTTTAGAAAACAGAGCCTGCTAAGAGGGTTGCAGGAGAGGGACCAGGAGATGAGAAAGTGGACAAAAGTATTGCCCACTCCTCCAAGAAGTGTGGCTGTCAAGGAGAGCAGAGGAATGAGATGGAGGACACAGAAAGGGATGAAGTCAAGGGAGGGGCGTGCTTTTAAATGTGTGATTCTATAGCATACGCTTACACTGGTGGGAAAGATCTGGGAGAGAGAGAGAAACTGGAGTGTGGAAGATGAAGGGATGAGATTAAAAGCAAAGGTGGAAAAGCTAAGAGAATAGAAAACTATCAGCTGTTTCACTACACACGTATAGAAAAGAGCCTGTGGGGATGAGCCCACGTGGATAACATGGTGAGGGGTGGTTGGCTGGGTGTTACAACCATCAGAGAGGAGTTGGGTGCACCGGAAAACCCTGGCAGTCTTAACTCGAGTCATCCAATTAGTGAGAGTCTTAGCCGCTCATGTTTTGATAGGTAACACATGTTTAGTTGCATTTCACTACATAATATTTTGTTATCAATCACTGAACTCATTTTGGACTTCAGATAGCTCAACTCCAGAATGTAGGCAAGAATATTCCAATCCTGAACACCCCAAGTAAAGAACTCTCTAACTTTATTAGAGTTCAGAAGGCAGCCAGAGGCAATCTCTTATTCCAAGAACATGTATTTTGGGGTTTCTTGATGACACTGTTCTAGGCAGTAGGAATAACTTAATACATAAGTAGCTGTGGTTCTTGCAAATAAGTAATTCCAGATTGATGGGGCACCAGGGAGTTCCTCTGGGAGGAGATGCCACACACATCCATGGGTCTTCAGAATGGAAAGGAAACAGGCACACAGAGAAGAGAACAGACCGTGCAAACTGGTCTGACACAGAAGGTAAGGAATTGGAGGAAGTGAGAGAAACTGGAAGATGCAGAGAAGAGAGAACAGAGACACAGGTGCTGGAGCAGGAACAACAGGCGATGCCAGAGCCAGCAGCTGACCCACCCCAGGAGTGTAGACTTTAATGGGACATCATTATAAATAAAGGGGACCAAAACCTATAGCTTTCTGATAAGCCATACTATGTAAAAAAGTAAAAATAAAAAAGTATCTTATTCATAAAACAAAAACTGTACCTAGGGAAAAGAATTAGGAAGACATGCAGAAACAAGATTTATGTAGAGAAAGGAAATTACACTATTTTATAGCAAAAGGCAGGAGAAGCCTTGAATAAACACCATGCTTCAAGACAGAAGTAAATATAAAAGTCTTTTCTAAACAAAGCAATTAAAAGGTTGCTGCCATCCCCCCTCAAAAAAAAATCTATTTTTTAAATATTATTGCAAAATGATTCTAAATGTATATTAGGTGATTTTGTCTCATCGTATATTCTACTATAGTATAAAGTTAAAACAGCACAATAATGAAGCAAAAGTAAATCAATGAAACAGGCCCTACTATACATAAAATCATAACTGGTAGAGGAAACATGAAAACTCCTTGGAGAAAAAAGTACTTATTCAATAAATAATGCTAAGAAGTTCGCTAAACATTTAGAACAAGATGAAATTGAATTTTTATTTAATATCTTAAACCAAAATAAATTCCAGGTGGGTTAAAGATGTATTTTTTAAGTAAAACATAAATGACTATCCCTCTGACTTCAAGATGAAGAAGTGTTTCTTTTTAAAATAAAAACACTGGAAGAAATAACGCAGACTTTTTTCCATACAAATGTAAAACTTCGGTTTCAAAAAGATTGAGAATAAGCTGAAAAAAATTTCTGCAACATATGTGATGGAGAATTAATATTTCTAAAGGATAGAGTCTGACAAATCAATAAGATAAAATACAACCAGCCTATTTTAAAAATGGAACATAGGACATGAAGAAATAGTTTACTAAAGAATATAAAAGATCAATAAACATCCAATCATTAGTAATTGAATAGGCTACCATTTTTCATCTAACAAATTTCATTTATTTTTTTCTTGCTAAAGACCAGTATTAGTAAGGAAAATATTCTCTCCTGACGGTCATATTGCTGAAAACTTTCAGTAGGGAGCAGTTAAGAGAATTTTATGCAATAATTTCACTTCTAGGAATTTCTTCTAAGGAAGTACTCAGAACAGTCCTAATGATATGCTCTAGAATGCTTATTGCAATATCTGCTCCCTGTAATCCATTCTCCAGAGGACAGTTAAAGACGTGTTTTTAAAACCTGAAATCAGTTTGTTCCAGTGGTGTGCAGGTAACATTTTAACAAATGGCTCTCTGGAGACAAAAGTTCTGATTTATCACATTTACTACAAATTTCTGTCGCACAGATACTGTTGCAGGGGTCATTTCAAATTGCCAACATGATTTCACTAAGGAATTAGCTGAGAAGAGATAGCCCCAGTCAGCCTTCACAAGCCAGTGCACTGAATGTGTGTCCCTACTCTGACATGAACCCCTAGACGGGGTGTCCTCTAACTCTGCAGTTAAGTCCACAGTCCTAGCCTGTCCTCAGCACTCCAGGGTGATGGAGTCCTGGACCTCAGCCTCCTCAGCCCCTCGTCACTCCCTCACACTTCTGAATTTTGATTGAATTCCCCAAGGTCACCTCCACTTTAGTCATTCAACTTACCTGTTCCCAGGCCTTGTCCTCATCATCCAAGTGTTTGCTCCAATGTCACCTATTCAGAAAAGTCCTTCCAACCACCATACCTGAAGTTGGCTCGTCATTTGCCGCATCCTCTATGAAAGCCTCTTTATAGCCCGCGTGTGTTTATTTTGTGTCTGCACTAAAACTTAAGATCATCAAGATCAGATGCCTATCTAACATGGTTAGCCCAATAATTTAGAAAAACTATTTGATATGTTGTAAGTAATCAAAATTAGTTGATGAATTTATAAGAGGAAAATGGTAAGGCCACATTAAATGTCCCATGGTAGGGAAATGATAAATGTAACATTTATTGATCACTTACTATCTTCTAGGCACTGAAATGGGTACATGCTCACCTCATTTTATCTGCATCTAGGGGATGAGCTCTCTTGGAATCCCCATTACGAAGAAATACCCAGAGAGGTTAAGCAATTGCCTGAAGCCACATAGGTTGAGTCCACGTTGGCTCCAGGGACACAGCTAGACCTGGGGGCACAGAAAAGTGGAAGTGCTGATTTCAGGTGCTAGTACAGTCCTTGCCCCAGGGTGGGCTGCTGCTCTTTACCTGCAGGTTTCTGGGTCAAGAGCTCTTTGAGAAGGAAGAAGGAAAGGAACTAAGTTTCTCTAAGTCCTTAGCGCATCAGTAGATGACAGCACCAAAGCTTCTCTCCCCGAATCTCCACTCTGTGCCATGACCAACCGGGTCTCCAGACGACTTCTAATGAGGGAGGCTGAAAGCGCACAAGGTAACGACAGCGGAAGCAGCAACAGAACAGAAAACCGTATGTTCTGCAAGAGCTCAACTGGTGGGGGGTGGAGGGGAGAAATTAAAAGCACATTTGTATGTGCCTACAGTGCTTAGAAAAAGACCTGCGGGAAAAACGCATCAAACGCTAGCTAGCAGTGTTCAGACTGGAATGATCGGACTATGAGTGATTTTTATATTCTTTATACATTCCCATATTTTCTAATTGTTTCTCGATGAGCCTGACTTTTGTAATGAGAGAAAAAAAATCTCTATCATTCATATATTGTAATGGCTGAAGATTTTACAGGCCACGGGATGCAAAACAGGGAGCTTTAAAGAGCCCAGAGAAAGCAGAAGTGGGAGGTCGCTCATGAGGCTCTCCAGGGCCAGGCTGAGCCCAGGGCTGCGGGAGAGGCCTTGGGCACTGAACCTGAGAAAAGGCTCTGAGGCTGTAGGTGTCCATGAGAAAAGGGCAGGGCAGACAGCGGGAGCAGAGAAAGAGGACACAGGCTGCTTATGCTTCACGAGTGTGGCTGCCCCTACACCAGATCGGGGAAGCCCCAGGTTCCAGAGGGACGGCCAGCTGAGTCCGGAGGGGTTTGAGTACCACGTGCAGAATCCCCAAGGTCAGAACAGAGGGGCGAGCAAGCAGTTTGGTCCAAAGCAGCAGCCAGTGACCACATGTGCAAATGAACACTTGAACTTGTATTCAAAATGTGTGTGAGTGTTAAGTAGGCAGTGATTTCACAGACATTATAGGAAAGATCAAAAAATGGAAACTCCCTCAATTTTTTGCATAGGTTATATATTAAAGTGGAAATGTTTTTAATATATTGAACTAAATAAAACATTTTTAATTTTTCCTGGTTCTTTTTACTTGCAAAAAAAATGTGGTGCTAACTGGATTAAAAAGATGCCAGAAATGATGGAATTTAAAAATAAAGAGTTTATCAATTAACTCAATTGTTTACCAATTTAAACAGTCATATCGCTCTGCGTGGACTGCCCCCTGCCTGCTCCAGTCCTGGGTGGACTCCTTATAACACAGGCCCTTGAGAAGCGGGTCCCATTTGTACTTGTTATAAAAGTTACAAAGAGATTTATGCTGAGGCCCTGGAGGGCAAGAGAGGCAAGGACAGGGTGATTCCAATGTCAAAGTCACAGGAGCCTTAGGGAAGACTGAGTGGCCTCTCTCCTGCCCTTTATCTAGTGGATGGGGTGAGAGGCACCTGCTTATTCAAGTCAGTGCTTTCTCACGTGGTTTCTTCACAAACTAGGCCCGTGTTGCTTTGACTCCCACCCGTGCACATTTCTTCTGGATCAGAAGGGTCCCAGGAGTGATTTTTTTCTACAAAGGCTACTAGAAACCTTAAAATGACACAGGTGACTTGCCTTTGTGGCTCAAATAACATTTCCACTGGACAGCCTTAATGGTTCATCTTACAAATAACCAAACTGGAGCTGGAGAGGACAAACGGCTGGAGCTATTTAGAGAACCCGCTCAGCAAGTCAATCAAAAAGGTGAGACTTAATTCACTCAATCAGCTAATCCTGTCTCTTCACATACATAGTTCATGTGTAATTCTGGGGATATATAAATGGTATATTTCGTTTCTTCAGAATATTGAGGTTATTGTCATCTGAAGTTCTGTACACTTAGAATAAAAGTAAAGACATTTTTCCCCCAATATCCTTTCTATTACTGTGAAATAATGTCTTTGTGAAAACATTTTTTAAATGCTTTAAATTAGAACCCAGTGAACCTAGCCATGCAGCAAAATTGGCTAACCTGAGGAATCTATGCTTAGTTGGAAGAGCTACAGATACTAGAATGAACCTGTCTGGGGGGTTTATTTTGGTGGGTTGTTTGTTTTTCTGACTGAAGCAGAAGACCTGCTTGACTGATAAGCTAGCAGACCCCCTGCTTGCACCACAGTACGGGCCATCACCGACAGCTGGAGAGTTCCCCAAATAGCTCATCTTCCCCGACACTGCCCTCAGCACGCATGCTCTGCCTACGTAACCTCTGCCCTGGATCTGAGACACAGCAGACCTCCCACTTTCTCATTTGGTGCCTCTCAATAAACCTGCTTTCCTTCCACCAACATTCAGCCTCTGCAATGTTGGCTTTCTGAGTGGCGAGTAGTCAGTAGTAACATGAAAATTTATGTACTGTTTCAACCCAAGCAAGTGGAATGGGGTGGGATATCCTAAGGACCACCATGGAGAGCCCAGGCAAAACTTTCACCATGGAATAAGATCTGGAAGAGTTTATAAAAATTAAACTAGACCCTGGCTTGTTCTTTGTAATCTTTGCTTACATTGGGTCTAACACAAGCTGGAAAATTACAATAAGACAAAGCTTACACATGCTTTGGTTTTCTTTACATTGCCAAACATAAAGAGGCAATGCTGTGCTGTGTTCTCCCTGAGGTTCATGTAGCTGAGAGCTCAAGTTGCTTCCTAAGAACCCTGACCCTGTAAGGGACAGTCAACTACATGATCTGCTACTAAACTTAAACTTCCCAGCATTCCTTTCACCTAGAGGAAGTCCTGTGACCCCAGGTTAGGTCAAGGAAATAGAATGGAAATGGGTCTGTGGGGGAAGTTAAGTGGAGACTGACCCCAGCTTCCTGTTGCCATTTGCCCTTCCTTTTCTTTTTGTCTACATGTCCCACAGTTCTAGACAGATCTACCTCTTGCACCATGCGCAACTTGTCTCCATTTGTACTCATGTGTAGAGAGACCCTCCAGGCAGACCTGCTCCTCCTCCAGACTTCTTGTACTGAGAAAAAAATCAACCCCCAGTATGTTCTTCAGATCACTGCACTCAAGTCAAACTCAGTTTCACAAATGCATCTCTATCTGCCCAGTACATGGTATCAAATGGTTTTGTGAGAAAACCATTTTAAAAGGCAGAAACTTTCCTCACACCTCAGGTGTCCCATGGTGGGGGGGACCCTGTTTGGGAAAAATCCTACAGATTACTACAAAAAAAAAAAAAAAAAAAGAATAGAAAGTAACTGCAGAGACCTTTCTTTCTGAAGCAACATGGGCTGGCAGTGGCTGAGCTACTTTGTGGTTTGGTGCAGAGAGAAAAAGTCAAAAGGATGCCTCCTTCTGTGAAATCACACCCAGCAACAAGGTCACTGGCATTTCTGTTAATTTCCTGAAGCATGTCCCCAAAAGGTAGCAGGTACACCATTTGTCTCCCATCTATAACTGCCTGAAACTCCCAGCTCAACCTTTCAGTCAATCCCTGGGTTAGAACACACCAATGCCATCCCAAATGAATTCCTACTTGATAGGCTGATCATAAGGTACCATTTTAAATGGGACAGTACCACTTCTTTTCTTATTTCTCAACTATCTCATTGTTTTAATATAAACGTCTATTTTCCCCCATTTTTAATAAACTAGGACTATCTTTAACTTGGGGCTAAAGGGAGAGTTGAGTTGTCCTGGTCCCAGTCTGCTGAGGAGGCCCAAAAGCACCTGCCCCTTTCCCCCCCATTAAACGTGGCCCTGGTCGGCACTGACTACAGTGGGAAATGGCTGCTACTGCTGTTCCTGCCCCATGATGCAGCAGGAGTTGCTAGAAGAGGGTTCTTTCCCGCCTCGTGAGCCTGTTTTCATCAAAGGGAGCAGAACACTGCAGTGTGATGAAAATGCAAGTAAGTACTAAGGGGGTTATCTCTGACACTGCGGAGATTATAGGGCATTTCTGGCACTGGGGTGGTTAAAGTGTTTTAGGCAGGCCATTTAGAGTGGGACTTAAAGGGGCACCAAATTTGGTTTTCACCAAAGGTGCCAAAATTCCTTGCACCGGCCCTGGTCCTTTGTATGGACCACATGTCATTGCCATGCAATTGCCAATGGGCATCAAAAAGTACTTACTTGTTGCTGACCTGGCTGCTCTACTTCTCGGATTGCTCCACATCCTCTCCTTCCCTTAGTAGCCAGCTCATAACCCCATCTTGTTTTTGCCATCCCAATGTTCCATTTTTGTCTCAAGGAAATAGTCAGCCTACTACTTGGGGATCCCCTTTTAGAAACTTGGAAACTTCAAGAGTTTCTTTTATCTTCAAACTGATGAAACTGAGGTTCTTCTGAGTTTCAGAAGGACTTCGGAAACTTCTGAGTTTGTTGCCATCTAAACCAAGTCAAAAACAACTAGATAACAAAGATGACATACATATACCTGGCCAAGTCAAAATTACTCCACAATTTCATCTCCTTAGTCAAGGCAAACAATGAAAATCTTCTACTAAATTTACCTTTAAGCAGAGCTTAAATTTTCCTTTCTTTTTACTTGCACAATTTGAATTAGTGTTTTTGCTGGCAAAAGGTTATTCATTACAGCACAAAAACATTGAGTGAGAGGCATAATTCTGCAGAACACCGTTTTTCCTTTTCATGCATATGATATATATATCAATAGAATAAATTATGAACAGAATTTTTCAAGATGGGGTGGGAGAATGAGTGTGTGTTTCTGCATTAGGTAGAGTTCCATTAGGTAGAGTCTTGGAGACTTTAAAAAAGTCACCGTGTCCAGGTCACTTCTGATGGTTCCAGAATTGCTGAACCTATAGAAAGTGTGCATACACTTGTTCCTTTGTGACAGTCTCTTAGTCTTGACCATCTGTTGGATTTGATTATTTACAGTCACATGGGATTGCAAGGTCTATCTGCAGCAAAGTTGTAAGGCAAAAGAAAATGTGGGTTCCATCCCATCTCTGGTCGTATGACTTGAGGTATGACATTTGATCTCTCTGAGCCTTTTCTTTTATCCATAACAATCCACTAGGCCAAATCAAGCTCAAATTAGGTGAGCTAATGAATGAGCTTTGTCAAATATGCAATTTTCAAGAAATCTACCAATATCATTGTAAGACACATAATATCCTAAAGATGAGGTAAGTACTTTATCAATGATCAGACAATTAAGACTTACTGGATTCAAACTGGATTCAAATCCAGGTAAGCCTTGCCCACTCCATTACACCGAGACTCAGCCTGTGGGACATAAATTTTTATCCAGTGAGTCCCCTATTGTCCATGTACAGAACCTCTCAGAGATGTTCTACCTGCTTTCTAAAAGACCTAGGGGAGCATCTCACCCTGCAAAAAAGAACATGTGGAGGTCATCAAGAGATGGTCTCAGGCAATGCACCATGTTCAGGAAAGATAAAACAAGGCCTGCCTCAGCCCTGATAAAAACAGGCACAAGTGTCTTCTCCCACTGTAGCCATGGGCTAGATAATACATCTCAGCACTGGTTGTACCTACATGGACCTGAGGAGAAGTTTTCTAGCTAGCAAGTTAGCTATCTGTCTGTCTCTCTGTCTGTCTATCATCTATGTACTTTCTGTCATCTATCAACCCAACAATACATCTATCATCTTTATATCACTTATCTATCAATCATCTATCAGTCTATCATCTTTCTATAATCTATCACTGTATCATATATCATCTATTATCGCGCCATCTATAGTGTGTAGCTATCAATTGTCTCTTTATGTGTCTATTTATGAGCTCTCATCTATCTATCACAATGCCAAAACTCCACCAAAGAGTAACTATATCTGAATCATTCAGAGTTGGAGTCTAGACACACACATGCTTTCAAGCACTTGGGGCATGGGGAAGGCAGTCTCTGGGGAGCCTGCTGTTTAGATGGTTGTTCGCTTTGGCCACAGCCTGGGGCAAGCAGGAGAGAAAGAGATGACATGAACTGTGTGCTTCGTGCCCCAGAAATGCATATGTTGAAACCAAATCCTGATATGCATGACACTCAGAGGTGCAGCCTCTGCGGGGGTGATTAGGATTGTGCCCATAATTATAAGAAGCCAGAGAGCTCTCTCTCTCCACCATGCAAGACGTGGCCCGTGCTGGCCCTGCCCTCAGACCTGGCATGTCTGGAACTGGGGAAGTAAGCATCTGCAGGTGCTCAGTCACCGTGTTCAGACCTTGTGATAGCTACCCAAAGCGGTTAGCACACAGACTGGCAATAAACATCCTGAACATGATGTCGGGCACTTCACGGAAACAGAGGGGATACAGATTGAAGCAAACCTGAGGACTTGTCCTCGCCCACAGAGATTACTTGGGGTGCTAGGCTCAGTGCAACCTAATTTCAAAGACACATACCCCCTACTCACACACCCAATTCCTCTGAGCACTGCTGATGGAAGCTTCTGGGAGGAGCTTGAGATGATGAATGGAAGGACATTCAAGGGCAGATGTTTTTCATCCTTCCTACCATGTGGGGAGGATACAGAGCAGAGAGACCCTCAGGCAACAAGTCCTGCCTGGTGTTCTGGAAGATTCTCTGCTCAGAGGCCAGCTGGTTTCTGGGGATGGAGAAGCCACAAGGCCAGGCCAGCAGCCCTGAAGTGGTATGGACACCGGAATGTGCATCTCCCTGCAAGACTGAGGTCCCCTCCCCTGGGTACTGTCACAATTACCTACAATAGGAGTCATAGTGCTAAAGCTGGTCACTGAACCAAGGTCATGACACCTTCCTAGGGCCACCTGACTGGTCAGGGAGGAGGAAGACAGACCTGGCTATGCTCAACTCACGACAACTCTAGAAGACCATCCATGCTGGGCAAATGCCCAGCCCAAGGCCTCTGTGGAGACAGCTCGGCACCAGGCTCCTCCCACTTACCCCCCTCCCACTCTTATCCAGCGTTGACCCTAAGAACCTCTAAAGACCAGCTCAGTCATCCCTGTCCCCACCCTGCCCCAAGAGTTGGGGCAGAGGCCAAAGGACCAACAGAAAGGCAGGTGTCAGGCCCGGAGGAGGTAGGCCAGCCTTGCCTCAGCCAAGCCAGGGCCAGTGGAGGGAGCAGCTGCTCCTAGTCCAAGACCGTGGCCCTCCCTTAGGCCACATGGCCCCAGAGTGCTTCCATAGCCAACTGGGAAGACAGGCAGGGTGAAGGCCTCGAGGATCCATCCAAGCACCTCAGTTAAACAGCTTGCAAACATGGAAAATAGGCTTTTCAGCAGCCTGGGCAGATGGCAACCTTGGGTATCAAGACCAAACTGATAAGCAATGTGTCACAAAGGGAGGCAGAGATGGGCCCAGACAAAGGAAGTGACTAATCCAGAGCTGCCAGCCCCCAGGGCTGGGGCCAACTGCGAACAGCCTCAACGCCGGCCCTGAGCCACCTGGGCACACAGATGACCCTGGCCACACAGTGCCCACCCCACCCAGGGAGGTGAAGGGCCTGGCTGGCCTCCTGGTGGCTGTCCCCTCCTCATTTCCAGAGCACACCAATGCAGCCCACCGCCTCTGCATTGTGAAAGAGAGCTATGGCTTAGACGTCATTCATGGCCAGGCTGTCTTCCTGGGCCACCCACTGGGGGCAGCCGATGGTTTGAAGACTGGGCTCCCCCACCCCAGATAGCTGTCCCCAAAAGAGCTCAGCAAATGTCACTCACCTGCAGCAGCAACAGAACAGCACCTGTCACCTGCACCCAAAAGCAGCCCTGCCAACCTGCCCATGGGACACTAACCCCCCAAACCACCCTCTTTCTATCCCCTCAAGAGACACCCAGGGTTTAGCATGCCTCCCGCAAGGTCACCCATCACCGAGGAAGGCAGGTCCCCTGCGTGTGCCGGATGTCACACACTAAGCCACATGGGGCCCAGAGCCCTGCTCTGGCTCTGGATAAAGCGGAAGCTGTCGGCATGCTAATTAGCCACCCAGAAAGGCCGGCACCCTGACTGACAACTAACGACTCATCTCTCTGTTTCCCGCTGGCGTATTATTAATTCAGCAGGAGCACACAGCTGGCAAAAGTTCAGGCGTCGATTGAGGCTGAGATGATAGGAGGGGTGTCGGGCAAAGCGTCGGTCCCAGGGGCACAGCCTGGCCCAGAGGGCTCAGTCTGCAGATGTAATTGCATAGGGAGGCATAGGTGGGAGGGGCCGCAGCCACTGTGGTGGCAGAGCCGGCAGGAGATCCGCTGAGAGCGAAGGGATCCGGCCATGCTGAGGAACACTATGCAAAATTAAAGGGACACCTAGGCAACTTTCCAGAAATTGCCAGGAAAGATGCTCATGTCAGAGTGTTGATTTTTTTAAAAGCAAACACATGGAAGCAAAATGCAGGCCAGTGTGTGCATTATGATTCATGGCACAGAGGACGGGAGAGGGAGGAAGGGAGGATGAGTTATCTGCAGCCGAAGCACACAAATAAAGGGAAGAAAGACCACAGCGTGTGGCAGTGGGAGGGGCCGGGGTGAAGAGGCCTTGACCCCAGTAGCCAAGATAAGGAGGTGGGCCTGCACCGCCCACCACAGAGTGCCATCCCAAGCTGCAAGAACTGGAAGTGGGTTTGCAGAAGTCCTCCCTGTTTTCTTCCCAGATCTGGAAGGGACGACAGTTTCCAAGTTGCATTCAGACCACAGAGATGCAGCTGAGCGAAGGCTGTGCGCAGGGGTGCAGGGGGTCTGCTCGGAGGTCCCCAGACAGGAAGGGGGGGAGGAAGAGAATCAAAGCAAACCCCCATCTGCAGGTGCACTTTCCTTCCCCACCTTGGACTTTGGAGAGCAAAAGAGGAAAGTGTGAGGGAGCCAACAGCAGGAGATGGGGAGCGAGATGTGTGGGTGAGTAGGAGCCCCGCCAGGGAGCATCCCAGACAGAGACAGGTAGCATAAGGGCCCCACAGAGCCGCCACACGGCCCGGGCGCACTTCTTCCTTTGTGCCTCACGTTCCCGTACGAACATTTAATGATCAATTGTGCAGCCAGTTTCTAAAGCTCTTGTCTGTTCCAGCGTCTGGAATGTTGTAAGTGGTGCGTGTGTGTGCATGTTGCATATGTGTGCAGGTGCATGTGCGTGTCTGCCTGTGTATATGCATGTGTGCACATGTGTGTTCTTCATCACCGAGTAACCCTTTTCTCCTTGTGTCTTTCTCCATTCACACCCAAGAGAAAAACATCCTGGATTCATCTGCAGCCTTGTGTAAAGTGAGGCCTCTACAGACGGGCTACAGGACAGTGTTGGAAATGGGAAGCCCAGGATTGAGACTGGAACCCCGGGGAATCACCTTGCTCTGCAAGGCCCTCCCACATTTTGGCTTCAGTGTCCTTTTCTGGGCTAGGATGTTGACCACCAGTTCATTCCAGCTACAAAGTATCGGCGTGAAAGACTGTGGCTGCAGTGCACAGATACGACCACTGGAGGGCACCATGAAACAGGACAAAGGATCTCGAGAAAAAGAGGAACAAGGTGACAAAGCACGCAACTGGCAGGAGAGGGCGCTGGGGCAGGATCCCTTCCCATCTGCCAGGTGGGGAGGCAAACAGTCTCCTGAAGATCCCCAGGCATGGCTGGTGCTAGCAGAGTGGAGGTGGGTGGACCTCCCCTGCAGAGGAGAGACTGGCTCAGCTGCCCCTTGGGATGGGGACGGAAGAGTGATGGTGCCAGAGAGGGGAGACCCGGACCCTGGACACGGGCACATAGGACTGAGTAAGACTCAGTGACAAACTCTTCTTCCGTCCTCCTCCTTCCCAGGTTGTTCCTGAAGAGAAGAGCGGGGACAACAGAGGAATACCAGCCCTTCCAAGCCCTGGCTATACTCCCCCTCGGGGCACCCAGGGGTCGGTCCATAAAGTAGAGGTGACACAGTCTTTCTCATCGAGAGAGAAGAATCCCTGCACTTAGCCAGGGGCTGGGCACCCGCACAGGACCGCTGCCCACCCCACCATGCATTGCGGCCCATCTCCACAGAAGCCTTCAGAGGGCTGCCGGTGGACTTGAGGGGCATGGAGAGAAGAAAAGTCAGTGCAGACCAGACCCAGAAGAGAACTCTTTTATCAAATCCCTAGAGGACAAGTAAAATCCCCTAAAGGGCTCATCATAAAGAAAATCCCTAGGAGTCACCCCAAATTGTCGGTGCCAGGGGAGCCCAGTTCTTGGATTCTCAGTGGTGAATTCCTGCTCTGCTCAGAATTCTAAGAGGCAGGGCATATGCTACAGAGCTCTGCTGGCTCCTGGTCCTCAAACATCTCGTTGGCTGAGAGCAGTGCAGGAAAGCCTACAGTTTTCTCTGTTCTGCTGGTGGACGTTCTGTTTCTGCATGTCTGCTCCACAACCAACAAGAGCCCAAAGTGCCTCATCTTCGAGCCACAGGGTCCAAAGTCCCTGCAGGGCTGCACACTAAGTGCCTTCAGAACCAACAGGATGAGCTGGACAAGTGAATCTGCCCCATCTAAGGCAGTAGGGAGTGGTGGGGACTGTGGAACTCTAAGAACTCCCCGCCGCTACAAATGTAAACTGTAAATTGTATCAAAACATTGGATCACCCAGCAAGCATTTCAATTCAACGGAACACATTCTGCCCATGCGTCCTTCCAGCAAAAAACATCTCTACGGACTCGAGTATTCTAAGAACTAAATCAAATGATGCCTGATTTTGCCAGCAAGTGGAAGAGGACAGAATGGTGTCCCCACTTAGTCTGACTCCATCTCTCTGGGGTCAGCTGCCTTCCAGAGGCCAGAGAAACACTGGCTTTTATAATTCTACTCAGAAGCTTCCAAGTTGAAGCTTGTCTCTGTACAGAATCTATCACTGATGTTGGTTGGATAGTTGAATTCTATCCCAATATGGCTTCCAGGCTCCCAGTACCCCAAATCAGCACAGCTGCAGGCACAGGGGACAAAGAGCACAGACAGCCTTGGGCCCTAAGGAGCCCACTCACTCATCCATCAATGAGGCTGCTGGACAGGCTGGTGATGACAGTGATAAGAACAGCTAACACGCAATGACGCTTTACATGTGGATTTCCACATCCAAACACTGAAGAGATGCTGGGGTTCACTGGTGCACACTGCTGACCCCTGACTGTCCCCTGTTGTAGATAATGGTGGTAAGGGTGGTCGCATGGTTGGCAGTGATCACACAAAACTGGGAGGGGTGGGTGCCCAAACTTACCCCACCTGGCTCCATCCTCCCAGGGGCTGGCCCTGGCCTTGACCTAGAGCCCCTGTGTCCTGAGCTCCCTAGAGACCAACAGCATCCTGGGGGCTATCAGAGGTTGGGGAATGTATAGTTCATATAATAAGCAAACCAGCTATTTAAGGAGCTTTCAACCAATTCGCTCATTCACAAATATTCACTGAGAGCCTCGGGGCCAGGCCTGCTCCCAGCATGGACTGGGGTTACTGAGTGGACAGTGTGGCATTGTTTCTCTTAGGGCATCAGGGAGACAGTTAACTGCATAGGGTGATGGGATCCTAAGCAGCAAGTGTCTATTTTAGATTATGGGGTGAAAGGAAACCTCTCTGCAGAGGTATCTTTGAAGCTGAGACCCAAATTATGAGTGAACCAGCCTTAAGATTTGGAGAAAACATTCCAGGCAGAGGAAGGAGACAGAGACTGAGCAGACACAGACCTGGCCTGAAATAAGGCCAAGGGGCAGGAAGGTAGGGAGCAAGAAAGCAAATCATATGGATAGGATGAGGAGCTTCCCCAAGAGCCAGGGTATAGAGCTTCTCAATCTGGGGGAAGGAGTTGAGATGTTCCAATGAGTACAAAGGCAAGTTACGTCACAGAATCGTCATTTGGTTTATATCCTTTTTAAAATGTTCCTCTTTGTGACGTGGACAGACACACAGCTGTCAGGAGAACGGCCAAACTAGGAGACCAGCTAGGCACCAGGTGACAGTGGCTTGGAAGAGCTTAGTAGCAATGGGAAATGAAGTGTGCGGATGTGGAGTATGTTTGGGAGATGTGTGGTCAACTGACTGGAAGGTGGGGAGGAAAAGAGAGACACAAAGGCTAACGGGAACCTTTAGCTTAAACGACTGGGATGGTACGGCCCCACTGATGGAGACGGCGAGTGAGCAGGGGCCAGGTTTGGATCAGGAGAAGCTCAAAGAGTTTCACTTCAGCCACCTAAATTTTTAGGCGTGACTAAAAGTGTGTGTGTGGGGGGGAGAGGGGTTTGTGTGTGTGAGAGACAAAAAGGCAATCAGGGGGTACTGACGTGATGGGGGAGGGGTGGGGGAAATGGGATGAAGGGAATTAACTGTAAATGAATGGAGAAAAAAAGGGAGAATATTAGTAAATCTACTATATGCTATTTGTAAATGTAAAAAGACTCCCATATATACTTCAAATCAAGTCATTGTCAAAATGCAATATCCCTTCAATAATAAAAAAATGAAATATTGAAAGAAAATAATTATCACTAAACTTTCACAAAATCTATCAAAAATAGAACAAAAAGGAACATTTATTATCTTAGTCTATGAGGATAGGATTACTCTAATTCCAAAACTGACATATATCAAGGAGAAAGACCCTACAAATTAATGTCCCTTAGGAATATGGATGCAAAAATCCTTAACAAAATTACAAGCATATAAACAGATAATACATCATGTCTATATGGGACTTATCACACTAATACAAGGCTTGTTCTGCATATGAAAATCACTCAATGTAACATTCTGTGTTACCAAAATTAAGGGGAAAAAAGGATTATCTCAATGGTCACAGAAAAACCATTTGAAGAAGTCCAACACTTTTTCATAATAAAAAACCCTGAACAAAATAAGGATAGAAGGTAGTTTCTTCAGTCTGATAAAGGACATCTAATCAAAACCCACAGATAACTTCATGGTGAAAGAAAGAAGTCTTACCCCTAAGATTAGGAACAAGATAAGGTCCTCTGCTTTGCCACTTCTATTCAAAATTGTACTGAAAATTGTAGCCAAACAATTATTGAAAAATAATAATAGAGGTATACATACTGGGAAAAAAGTTTTAGGTGTGATTAGACTACCCTGCGGAGATGCAAACTAACATCCGGCTGCCAGTCAAGGGTTCCTAGGAGACTGACCTTTGGGAACCATCTGCAGATACTCCAGCTTGGCCGAGGTCCCCAGGGAGATGGTATGGGCACAGGAGAGGGCCACCAACATTTTGAGCACCCACATCAGTTATATCGGATTTAATAAATGTGACAACTGACCCACAGGATGAGGATTTAACCCGCCTCCAATCTAAAACTGCAGAGGGGTGACTACCTGCCCCAGGTCCCACAGTTCACAAGCAGCACTGTGAGAATCAGCCCCAGAAACTATGCGTGGGAGGCTGTCATTTGCTGGCGCTATTTAGTCATGGCTGGGGACACTAACAGGGGCAGAGGAATGAGACAGGAAGCCAGGGGGCCTGGGGTGATCCTCACTGACTCTGAAATACGGCATAACCAACAAACCCTGGTCAAGCCTGAATTTCCTGGTGTGTCAAATCCTATTGCTTCTTTATATGCTGCAAATATCTATTAATTGTCGATTATGTGCCAGGCATTGTGCTAAGTGACGGAGACACAATGGGGAGCAGACAGATTTGTCTGCTTTACAGTCTAGTGGGGGCAGAGAGATGTAAACACGCAATTACAATGTAGTGTGATAAGTGCTATGATTATGGAAATAGTGCTTCCCTCTTTGTAAAGTAAGTTGTACCAACCTACGCAGACTTGAAAGTTACCCATAATTTCCTTTCTTCCAAATCCATATGCATTAATAGTCCCATATGAAAAGCTTCTATCCTTTATAACAGTGCCTATGACTTCCATTGGAATAAATCACACATGCAAAGCGCCTAGCTCATAGCCAGTGTTCAATAAATGGTAGCAGCTGTTAAGACAAGAGTATTTTGACTGAACACCAGTTCTAACTTTGGGGGTTTTCTCTTCTATAAATTAAAAGAATAATAGCTAATACACAGGGTCAGGGTCAGGGTCACATGAGAGAGTTGAGATACCAAATATAGAAAATATTTGGTAAGCTGGAAGGAATTGTAGTAACATATTAGTAATTCATGGTTTCATTTCCTAAAGCTACGAAACTTAGGAATACTTCATGTTACCCATTTGCTCCTCATAACCCACACGCTGAGCCTGAAGAAAGCTTTGAATGGGTTCTGTGGGAAATAACATTCTGTACAAGAAAAACTGCTTCATCTAAAAGACTTACAGTCTGTCCACAGAAAACCTTTACGGGTGGCTCCTTCATCTCCCTCACCACTCCTCACTCTTCCTGCATTCGGCCCACCCACTCAAAGGCAAAAAACATTTCTAGTCCTCGCACATTACCAGAGGCCTGAGTCGGTGCCAAAGAGACAGAGCTGTAAAGCTGGAGTGTGTGCCGGGGGGCTGTCAGCTGTGTGGGTGGTGGGACAGGCACTGAGGGACGAGCAGGACTCTGGCAGAGCCGCTGACAGCAAATCCTTCCTAACTTCCTACGGTAGCAAATCCATGCCCAGATCTGAGAAAAGACCAGGCTGCCCTGGCCGGGTGCTGGCAGGATTCCATCCATAGATGAAAGCTAGGAGAAGGCAGAAGGCAGGACCAGAGAGGAGGAAAAGTCTCCATCGCTGCAGGGTGCATAGTAGACACAAAGTCCTGAACAGTCCTGCAGGAGGGCGCAGAACAGACTCCCATCTTCCTCTGCATAGTGTGCAAACTTGTGCAGTCAGCAACCTGCACAAATACACAGTAGATACAAGGAACTCCACTGCCTCTTTCTAGGGAAGCTAGCTAACTGGACTGGGTATCCATTCTTCTCAGTGCGTTCATTTCATCATTCACTCATTCAAAAGAAAGTGACTGGGAGTCAAAGACATAAGAGGCATTACTCTATACCTGGAGAAAAGACAGTCCCTGCTTACCATTCAGTACAGGGAGACACACAAATGTAACGCGCATACGTGTCTCTGTGTGTGTATCTACATAATGTAAGTCAGGAGAAGCCAGAAGTCAGGACCACAGGGAAGTAAGTCTCCGTGTTTGTGTCTGCGTATGTGGAGTACATGTGCATGCAATGTTTGTGTGTGTGTATATGTGTGTGTGTATGTGTATGCTTGTGTCGGGGAAGCAACAGGAAGGACTGCGATGAAAAAGAGAGAAAGGGTGTGACAACAGGGCCGATCAGGGTGATCGGGAAGGTTTCTCTGAGTGGAGACGCTACTGAAAGGAGAGAGGGAGAAGCTGTGCACGCCTCTAGGGAGAGTGTCCAGGCAGACAGAAGAGTGAGTGCAGAGCCCTGAGGGAGTTGTGGCTCAAGAATCGTGGAGGAACTAGGAACGGCGGGGCCTGGCCCACCTGAGCAGAGCGATGACCAGCTGAGCAGCAGCAGGCCCAGGGTCTGAGGGTAGTTGGGGAGAGAGCCAAGAGGTGCAGGAGGGAGAGCGCTCAGGCCTTGCAGACCAGGCGAAGGAATTTAGGGTTTGCTCTGCTTGAGATGGGAAACTGTAGAGGGTTCTGAGCAGAGGACAGATATTCCCGAAGACTGATGGAAACCCTAGGCACTACCTTTCCAACTCTCTTGTAAATCTAAGAAAAAGAAAAGAAAAGAAAGCAGGATCATTAGCCCTGGCTGGGGAAGCAGACTCTTGCAGGGGGCTGGTTAGAGGAGGCTGCAGTAATTCTCAACTCAAGCCCTCTGTACCTCGACTGAAAACAAGGACAATCACTGTACCAGCCTCATTCGACTGTTACAGGATTAAATGAATTAAAGTATTTAGTACCATGCTGAGCACCTTCTAAGTACCATACACGTATTTATGGAATAAAATAAAAGATGGCTTGGACCAGGGAGATAGTGGCAGAAATGGTGAAATGTGACCTGATCTGATTTGAAGGGGGAGCCAGTAGGGGTTAGCGAGAATTGACTGTCAATATGAGAGAAATAAAGATGACTCCTCCAACATTTCTAGTTCAAGCAGCAGACAGAATGTAGGCTTGATTTACTGAATAGAGAAGACTAGGAGACAAGAAATTTGAGGGAAAACTGGTATTTCGTTAGCCGTTATGTTTGGGGCACCTGTAGAAACAAAGGTCAAGATGCTGGCTGAGGGTTGGCATCTACGATCAGGAAAGAGGTCTGGGCTGGAGACACACACTTTTGTCACCAGTAACTGGTGGTACCTTGGTGTAATCCCTGACAGTTATCTCTTTCTTTTTTTTTTTTTTAATGCAAGTGCTTGACTTAAGCTTCAATGCCAATGCCGAGGGCTAGCTCAAACAGACTCAGCCAGAAGACTAGGTAAGAGCTGCCTGCCCCAACTAAGGTGTCTTTGTTTTATAGAGTCTGGTTGATGCAGATAACTAACCAGTTGGGACTAACCTGTGCTTCTTCCTTTTTCCTTTCTTCTTTTTTCAAAATCTCTCTCCTAGAGCTTTAAATTACTTCTTATGATTTAAATTTACGAACAGAGAGTGAGCCCAGGAAATCTGAGACATCCCCAACCTGAACTCTCAATAAAAGCAGGACCCCAGGCCCATATGGGTGCAATATCAGGTCTGGTAAGTAATAAATCTCAATTTTTTTTCAGAGTTACCTGATGAGTATTGCTGAAGGGCACACTGAAATCATAACAAGAACCCCAGGGGCCCGGTCAGTCATCCAAGGGGAAATGTCTGAGCCCAGCTGAGGGTCCCAGGCATTTCCTATCAAATAACATTATTACCAATAGGCTGAGAGGACACAAAGGCAGTGACCAAAGGAGTGGACAGGATGTGGCCACGAGGAAGTAAGTGCTGGTAAGAAAAGACCAGGCAGTGGATTGAGTCCTGACTCTCAACATGTAGGAATTGGGAAAAGGAAGAGGAAACCAGCAAAAGAGATTGAGCATAACCAGCAAGGCAGAAGGCAACTAAGAGTGATATCACGAAGGCCACACAGGAGAAGAGGGAGGGATGGCTCAAATGCTTGTCATCCAGTGAACTTGGCACATACGGCCAACATGTCAGAGCTGTGTGAGTAGGACAGCTCCAGGCCCTTACCCCGTGCACCTCTTCCATCCAGCAGCTCCTGATTAATGGCCTTGTAAGCTGTAACTGGGTTTCCTGAGCTCTGGGAGCCGCGCTAGCAAAGTAACAGAACCTGGGGTTGGGCTGGGGGGGTCATAAGAACCTCTGATTTATAGCCAGTCAAAAGCACAGGTGACCACCTGGACATGTGACTGTCACTTGAAGTCTAAGGACCAACCTGTAGACGGTTGGTCAGAAGCACAGGAACAGCCTGGGCTCGCAGCCAGCATCTGACGAGGAGGGTGGCTGGGATACAGCCCTTCCCTGTGGAATCCATTACTATCTCCAGGTAGACATGACAGAAGGGGGTTGAATTTTTGGACACCCTGCTGGCATTTAAATCAGGTCCAAAAACTCTATTTGGTATGTGAAAAAAATCTGGTGCACTTGAGTGTGAATGGAACAGAGAAAAGCAGTGGGGCTTCTGGGAGGATCAAGGACCGAATTGAGGTGGGGCCACAGAGGTCACAAATTTACAGGAGACGTCAACAAGGCTGTGAGCTTCTCCACAGCCACTTCTGCCCACGTGCCTGAAGAACAGAGGCCTGTGTCGGTCTGGGCAGGCTGGAAAGCCAGGCCAGCCAGAAGCTGAGAGTGAAGCATGAAGTCAGCTGGAGATGACTGTCACCCTCAGCTGATGACTGGCTCCATCTTGGTGTCAGGACAAAGAGTTGAGAAAGCAGAAGGAGACCTCAGAGAAAAGTCACCATTTTGCTCTAGGGAGAATTTTTGGCACTACAACGAGATTATGTGGTAAGAGAGGAGATGGTTGGGGGCAGGCAGTGGGAAAGTAGAGGCTCCATGGCTTGTGGATGCCAGTGAGACGAAGGAGTGGTGGGAGCAAACACCAGAGGGAGTGAACTGGGCAGAAAACAGGTGGCAGTCAGTGAGCAGCTGAAAGCAGGACTGCGGAGCAAGTACAGTTATGGTGAGGTCCAGGCCAAAGGCATGGCAACGACACCACAGTGGGGCTCAGGGACAAGAGGCCAGGAAAATGCAATCAAAACCTCGAGGAGGAAGCACCTCACACCAGTGAAAGCAGCCTATCACGCAACTATTAGAAATAACAGTGTTGAAGAGGTGTGGAGGAAAGCAACCCTGGGAATGCAAATTAGTGCAAGCCCTTAGGAAAACAGCATGGAGATTCATCAGAAATGTAAAGATGAATCTACCATTTTATCCAGTCATCCCACTCCCGGGCATACACCCAGAGGATACAGAATCTCTATCAGAAAAAAACATTCTCACCTCTGTGTTCATAGAAACCCAGCTCTCAGTAGTCAAGACATGGAAACGAGCTAACTGCCCATCAAAAGATGACAGAATAAAGAAGCCGTGGTCAAAATACTCAATGGGATTCTATGCAGCTGTTAAAAAAGATGAAATTGTGCTTGTTTGCAACCACCTGGAGGAACTGGAGGTGATCACCTTTCTGGTAAAATAAGCCAGAAAGAAAAATTACAGGAGGAAAGAGAAGTACAGGATGACTTCACTCATATGTGGACACAAAGAAACAAAACAAACAAACAGATAAATCTGAACAGAATTCAAGGGAGGTTACTTGGGGGTTGGAGAGGGAAGGGGAGGAGGAAGAAGATGGTGGTGAGGGCACTGGGACTCTGGTGGTGGGTGTGGTGTGAGATGCACTGACTGAGGTGTGATGTCAATATCCTCAAATACAAATAGCAATGTAAACAAAATGAATAATAAAACCTTTTTTTAAAGACTTCATGGAACAGGAAGGGTCATCTACAAGGACATGGGCATCACCAGGCACTGCTCGCAGGAGAAGCGATGGCAGCAGGCAGTGCTGTCTAGTGTCATGAGTCCCAGTGCTGGTGACTTTAGGACAGGTATAAGGGATGATGATCGAGAAGCAACACCGAGGAGCAAGTACACACCTTCACACCTCAGGTTCACGTGCAGGGCCACGTGGAGGGAAGGCAGCCACCATGTGAGCCTCTGCAGGTCAGGGTGATCTGGGGAGAGGCAGGGCCTGGTCAGAACAGGGGAAGAAGGGAATGTCCAAAGAGGGGGAGGATTTTGCTAATGATACAGCATGAGTTTCAGTCAAACTTCCAGTGCAATATTAGCACAGTGGGTCACCAAGGTTTTCACAGAGTCATCTGGGGAGGGAGTATGGATGGTGAATGGAAAAGGCATGGTGGTAGAAACCATGACAGTCTCCAAGTGGACTGCAGGACGGAGGCTGTGAGTGTAGAGGAAGAGAGAGGGTGGGCAACGCCACCAGCTCTATCATCTCCCGTTTTCCCTTTGACCTACTCCAGTTGACCCTACTGACACTGCTCCACTCCCCTCACCTCTGTGTTGCCCTATCAGGGAGTCCTCTCCACTGACCTTTTATTTGACCTCTCCCTCCACAATGCCCTACAGATGACACCTTCTTTTTGAACACAGTCTTCTCTTTTTGAACACAGCCCCTGTCCACTCTGGCTTTCCCCTATCTCCCTGGCCACTTCTTTCTACCTCCTCTGTGGGCTCCTCTTCAACCACTACACCCATGAAGGTTGATATGACCTAATGCCATTGGTATGTCTGGCCCGTTTCACCTCCTCATGCACCTGTCCAGGTGAAAGCACATTTTCCAACCAGCCCCACTGCCACTCCAAGTAGGTGACTGGTTCTGAATCTTTATGTCAGACAATTAGCAAAATCTAAACTTAGAGAAAGACATGAGCTATTCACATACTACTTGTCATGGTGAGGCTAATATTTCAATGAGCAGCATAGGAATTCTCGAGCTAGTTCAAATGAGAGGTAGTGAGTGACGTGAAGACTGTGTAAGACGGTCTCTGTGCTCCAGTTGCTCAGAGTCCTCCCAGGAAGACAAGACCAAAGTTCACAAAAATAAAGTGCTTCTGGATATGAGGAAATGCCAATGGTCAGAGCTGCATGGTAGTCAAATAGCCATCGACTTCCTTTTACTTACTCTCAAAGGCAGAAAGAAAGTGACTTACTAGAGGCCATACCACCACTGAGGTCACTGTGGGATTGGGATGGAAGGCCCTGTGGCCCTGTGATTAAAAGCATGGATGCTAGAACCTGTCAGGGTTCCTCCACTAGTCAAAATCAGAGCACAGTAATGTAACGATGCCGCTGTTATCAGAGCAACCTTGGAAGCGTCACTTTTCTGTAGCTCTCTCGTTAGACATGATAACAACTGTACCTACCTCGTAGCAAGTGAGGATTCACATGAGTTAACATCCATAACGTGCTTAGAATGTTGTTGGCTCTTAGAAAGAGCTATGAGAGGCTTGACAGATGTGTGGGGCTGGTTGATAAACGACAGGAAAGAAGGTATGTTGAGTGATGAATGCCCAACTCCTCTTGCATCCCAGGAGCCCAGTACACACCAGGACTCATGGAGAGTCCATGAAAGAATTAACAAACATTAACATCACAGGAAAAGACCACCAGAGATCAGCTAGTCTATCCCCATTTGCGCCATGTAGAAAGTTCATGGGTAGGTCAATTCCGCCACAACTTGTTGATAATCATTCTCTCTGCCCCTCTTTGTGACATCTAACAATTCAGTAATTGAAGGGGAGGCAAAGACATATGGACCATAGGACACACAAACACCCAGAATAAACAATGGCTCCAAGGCACAAAACAAAGCCCTTAGGTGGGCGACAGAATTACAGGAAATGTTATCTTCCTTTACTCACTGACTCCAAGGAATAAATGCCCAAGTTCTCAAAAGGCATGTATCAGGTTAAAGGCAGCCTAAATCCTCATGTACACAAAAAGATCAGCTATAAAGTCATGGGGGTAGGGGTGGGGAAATCTGGGTCAATTTCTCTCATCCACAGAAGACTTGCCCCAGAGTCACCAGCTACCAGAGGATGGTGGGAAGAGCAGAGTTAGCAGCAAATCCAGAAGAAAAATGAGACTGACCACTCATGTTTCAGTGGCTTCTCCATGTCTTTTGCAAAGGGAAGGGAAGTCAGTGTGAAACAGACCCCAGTTCTTCCTCCAACTGCTGTTGATAAACAGGGTACGTTTCAGAGGGCAAGTCTGCTTCGCCTCCGTTTCACGGCCTTAAACCAACATGAGGACCATTACTGAGACCCGGGCTGACCTCAGGGACACACCCAGACGGTCGCCCCTGTCTGGTAGCCACAGAGACGTGCCTCTGCCGGCCCAACCACCCCCGCACCCACCCTGGCACCCCGTACTCACTCCCACTCCTTGCGCCGCGCCTGCGGGGTGCTCTGCATCTTGTGCGCCTCATGCGCCTTGATGATGTCGCGCTGCTCGATGAGGCCCCCACGCCGCCGCTTCATCACCTCGGGGCTCACCGGGAGGAAGGGGCTGGAACCGGCCTCCAGCACGGCACCCTCGCCCTCCTGCCCTGGGAAGAAGCTGTCGAGGCCGAGGCCGGAGGCAGCGCCTGGGGAGCCAGGTGGCAGGCCCCCCTCGTCCTGGGCGTCGGTCTGGAGCAGCGCGCAATGCTGGGGGCGCCATGCCTGCTCCTCCGGCAGCGCCAGCACGTGGCGACCGCGGCCCTCAGCCCCGCGCTCAGGGCTCCGCCCCGCGGCCAGGCAGGGGGCGGGCTCGGGCAGCCTGCAGCCGGGGCTCAGTCCACGCATCTCGGGCACCATCACAGAACATTGCTCTGCGGGGTGGGGCGGGCAGGTGAGAAAGAGGGGTGCGGGGACGGGAGGGGGGACGGGAAAAGTAGAAAAGAGAGAGTGGTTAATGCCATTGTCCCCTCACACAGGAGTTGCTCAGTGAATGAAGGCTGGTACAGGGGCGGCCTGATCAGCTAGTTCAAATCATTTTATAGGGGAAGGAGCTGAGTTCTGGAGAGGTAACCATTCGCCCAAGGGTTACAGTGCCAACAAAAGTCAGCACTAGAAGAACACGCAGCTTTTAAACCCTAGCTTCCAGTTCTGTCACTCCACTGTCACTGCCTCTACACACAGAGCAGCACCCGCAGATGCCTCCCCCAGCCCCTCCTCCCTACACTGAGGTTGCCAACTACCGATGGCCAGTGACTTAATCAGACATGCCTTTGTGATGAAGGTCCTGTAAACCCCAAGTGGATGGGTCCTAGTAGGATGACCCCAGTGCATAAGTGACAAAACCGAGTGACAATGAATGGTCCCACTCCTCTGGAGAGGGTACCCTAAGCTGTGGTCCCGGGTGTCTCCTCTTGCATTTCCAGCATCTCGACTGCTCTTCTACCACACATGCAGGCCCAGTGATGCTGGGAAGCGCTGGATACTCACTAGGTCACGGAGGTCAGGTTAAGGGAGCAGGGGGAGGCAGAGCGGGTCTTGGATCAGTTTGATGGGAGAAATGAAGGAGAGAAAATACATTTCAAATCCTGCCAACAGTTGGGTGGGTCCTTAGAGTGATTCATGTTCCTGGCGTCATTCTGTCTCAATCCTCTTGATGGATTTTAAATTTATCCTTCATTCCTGCAATGTTTAAATGTCTCTTCCTCCCCACACACATGCACGCACCCCTCTCCAGGCTGCCCCCACCGCCTCCCAGGCTGTGACTTCCAGAAACTTCATCAGTCTGGGGCTCTGCCGCCTGCAGCCTCCTCCTCCCACTGCATATCCCGCCACCACGGCAGAGGCTCCTGGGCCACCAGAACGGGCTCCTAGCCTCAGTGTCCTGGCTCCCCCACCCTCTCTCTCCCCAAATGGCTTTCCCCCTCCAGACACCTTGCCAATCTGAATCACATCTTTGCCAAAATGACAGCAGCAATAATAGGCACCACCAAGCTCTTGCTTCAACGGAATCAATTTTACGAATATCAAAACATGAAATTATCTCATCTTTCCTTTAAGAATTCCTGTTAAACAACCCTTCTATTATTGATATAAATGTTCATCAGGGAATCTGCTGCCCCCACTGCCTGCCAAGCCGGTCAGTCCCCAGGTCTGGTGGCATCATGCTGAGAACATCTTCCATCTCAGGCCATTTAGACGAGACTGAGTCTACACATTCCCCAGAAGGACACGTGAATCCGTATTTAGCCTTCCCACCCAGCCCCCAAGTTCTGGAATTCCTTGAGTTTCTTGAGCTCTTGGACTGGTCTCTCTGTAGCAGCCCCGAGTACTGAGCTCAGCACGTAGGAGGTAGGTGTGGTGGTCACGGGCATGATTTGTCAGAGACTCTGGTTTCCCCTTCCCGGGCCCAGGTGGTGGCGCTTTCTGACCTCCACGGCTGAGTTGGGTCATGTGACTGTTTTGAGTTGTGAGCAAGTATCTAAGCATTTAAATGCCTGTGCGAAATCTCCAAATGTCTAATCTAGAGAGGCTGGTAAACTCTTTCTGTAAAGAACCGGACACTAAGTGTTCTAGGCTTTGCAGGTTCTATGATCTCTGTCACAGCTACTCGAACTCTACTGCTGCAGCACAAGAGTGACCAGCCAATGTGCAAAGAGGCCATGTTCTGATAAAACTCTACTTACAAACTTCTGTAAATGTTGACCTGTCAACTGCATCTCTTGGGCGCCATCATTGTCATTCAGTCTATATCCACGAGGGCTGGTTCTACAGAACAGCAGGCAAAATGAGGGAACCCCCACAACAGAATCAAGGATGGAGCACCAGTGAGAGGCTTCCTAAGTGCAAAGTCACCCCCACTCCCTAAAAGAGGAACATTGGCCCCACTATGCTGAGATGCAGAAGCTCCTATGATGCCTGTCTTCCTCCCCCCGCCACCTGGCTTCCCACCTGTCTTCTTAACCCTTACTGCCTGTTTAGTTAATGGGCTGGGGGAATGATTCCAAATTGAGGGTCCTGAGAAGGAAGAGGGCAGCCCTATAAAAACTCTTCCCTTCTTCCCAGAGTACATGGGATAGCAGGGCAGGGGTTCTCCTCCACCTCGTCCCAAACACCTGCATAATCACAGAACCTGAACCAGTTTCCTACCTTGGAAAGTCTCTCCCTTCCAGAGTCACAGTTAAAATTTTCCTCTTCCAAGGAATATTATGTCCTCTGTAACATCTTCTCCTTTATGTTCCATCAAGAGTTTTCATCTAACATTAATTGCTGTAAAAGAATAACCATGCATGCCCTGGGCTCATCTACATCTCAGGCCCGGCAGGTGAGCCCAACATGTCATGTACCTGCATCCTCTTCTCTTTGGGTTCATTATCATCCTATTACACCCCTTCGCTTTTCACTTTCTCATTCCTCTAGAACACATGCATGTCCAGCCTCTTCCTCGAAAATGAATGTAGCTGGGAGCTGACCAGACTTAAACTCTGGTGAATTTACTGTTTTCACACCTTGAAAGTTTGGGGTTAGAAAAGGAGAAAGTCTCCACTGCACACATTCTCAAGCAGCATGGGCTGGGAGATGGTGGTAGACAGAAATGGGCACCAGAAGGTGACAGGTGGGCACACGTGTCCCCATGCTTGTCGTGAGCTGGTTCTATTATCTGTCTTCTCCAGATAGGAAGAGGACAGAAGTTTCCAACCCTCAACTGAATTGTTTTTAAAAAATCAAAAAAGGAAAACAACTTTTAACAACCCTCACCTGAGACAACTTTGATCCCATGCTGAGTTTCTTTGTAAGAATGAACGTTTAGAGAAAAAACTGGTAAGTTTTTGGATGTCCTGCCCAGCAAAAGAGAAGACAGGAAGTGACCCCACTCATTAACCTCACCCACCTGATCAGAGAGGAATCATTCCTGTGCCGAAATAAATATTCCTCTAGGGATGTTTTCTTCTCTGAGCCAACTTGCTATCAAAAGGAGGAGTAGAAGCTGGGCATTATTGTCATTTGTCACGACCCTCAAGCTTTCATTTACATCAGAATCATCTCCACTGCTGATTTTAATATGCAGATTCCTGGACTACCCTCCAGAGATGCTCATGCGATTGATTTTAGGTGAGTCCAGGGATCTGGAGTTTTAATAAGCAGCCCCCTCCTCTCCCTCGGAATGGTGTGTTGAGAATTACTATCGGATAAGCAGCATGCAGTCCTGAGTGGCTGTGCTAACTGGGAAGAATGAAACTGGATGAATTAGGATGGTCCAGTCTATATCATGAAATGAAGTTACCAAACGCCCCCAAAGGGGTTCCTGGACCCACCCCCACTCCCTGTGAAGCTCCACCCTCCCTGAACTGGCATTGCTCGTGCCCACCCCACATTCCTCTCCATGTCTGTGTTGTTATGGTGATGTTCAAGAATGGGCTAATGTCCAACAGTGGTTTAACAGGCTGGTGTAATCTGAATGTAAACCAAGACCCAAATGTGCTGCAAATGCAGTGTGATCACCAAGTCGGCTAGAGTCACTGTGGAGGAGTCGCAAGAGCCCGAGATCCGATGTCAGAAGCTCTGGGTTTGGGGCACAGTTCTGCCATTTGCCAGGCAGGTGATCTTTGGCAAATCACTTCTCCAGGTCTGTTTCCTTCCCTAAACAATGAAGACAATAGATACAATTGCAGAGGTGCAGAAGTGTGCGGTGAGAACCAACTCAGACAACACCTGGGAAAGAACTTGGAGACTACGTGATGTAAATATGGAGGTAAAGTGGAGGCTGGGAGCCTGCAGGTTGCAGCTAGGCTGCCTGGGTATCAGCTCCCTCTCACCAGCGAAGCCCAGGGCAATGCCATGACCTCCATGTCCTCATCTGTGAAATGGGCACTCAGAGAAGCTACTTTTTAAAGTTGACTACAGAAGTGCATAGAATAGTACCTAATGAAAGTGCCCAATAAACATGAACTGTCATTTTTATTATGTAAAATGACTTATTTTTATTAGAATAAATAATGCTAGCAAATCACCTCCAAACACCTGTGGTTTAACAAATCCAAGTTTATTTCTCTTTCATGTCACAGTCCAAGGGTGCACCTTGGCCTGGAAGGTGAGAAGGAGGCTCTACTCCACACAGCCAATCAGGGACCCATGTGCCTTTCACACAGTGGCTCTGCCATCTCCTAGGATGGCAGCATTTTCTTAAAAGGCCAGGGAGTAAATACCCTAGATCTTGCAGGTCACCACGGCTCAGCTAGAACTACTCTCCTTTGTAGAGAGCCATAGACAATGGACGTGACTGCGTTTCGAGAAAACTTTATTTGTAAGGGCAGCTAACACTCAAGGTGGGCTCTTGGTCCTCCACTAGACTTTTCCTCTCCCACCTGGAGACAAAGAAAAAGAAAATGATTTTTCCAGAGATGTTGAGGCCAGGCCAAGAAGTGGCGTGTGTCACTTCTACTCCATCAGTCAGTCCCCCTCTGGGCCCTGCTTACCTAAAGGAGGAGAAACATCACCTCCCTGTAGGACAAGGAAGAAAACCGACATCAATAAGTGTGGGAAATAACGTTATTACTGCTTTATTATGAGGTGATCACAACTGTAAACGCAAATGACAGCACTTAAAAATATATCAACTGGCATGCTCTGGTGGCCTAGTGCTTTAGTTCACCAGCGTAGTCCACATATATCCCAAGGTACCTGGTTCTAGACCTGGGGCCCAGGGAAACAACCAAGATGAGCAACTAAATGAAATAAATAAAATACTTCCTCCTCTATCCTCCTGTTGGCCTGCCTACTTGCCTACATCCTGCTATAATTTTTCTTTAAAAAAAAAATATGTATATATCAATAACACTGAATATTGGCCAATGTGGAGTATTGCTGATGTATTTATCAACTAGGGTATTATTAATCAATTACAGAAAATTAAGCACATCGTAATGTGTACAGAGACAAATAGACACAACCATTTTTTATGTAAAAGTAAAAAAGGAGAAAACTAAATGCTGTGAAAACATCAACTCACCAAAGAATCCCGATGATTTGGAAACCAAGGGCTCCAAAATGTAAAATGCTGGTGAGTTCTAATTAGGGACACACAGGCCCGCATCACAGACATACACATCTGTGTCTACAGGGCTTTGATTAATGACCAGCTGCTCACACAGTCACTTTTAAGCTACAGGAGGGCAGAGACCACATCGGCTTTATTCTCCACCGCATTCCCCAGCGCCTGTCCTCCCTTGTAGGCACTCAATAAATATTTATAAAAGGCAGGAATGTGTGGAGGGAGGTGGGAGGGAAGCAGAAGAGGCTCTCAGTTTCCAAACCAGAATTTTGCTGTTGTGGTCAGTCCTCCTGAAGAGTTAGCTCCTGCAGAAATCCTTCCAGCCGCACTTGAGTGCAGGGCAGGACTAGTGTTAAGGTCATCTTTCCTGTTCTGGTTGAAGTGACTTGAACCCACAGGAAGAGGGAAGGAAGTCAGTTTAGAAAGGGAGAGAAGGCCTCATACACCGCTGTGCAGAAATCACCATGGAAAAGAGCAAGGGTTCATTCAACAAAACTTCATGGACCCCGACTCTGTGTCAGAGACAGAGCAAGACCCTGGAAACTATGGTGCCACAGCAAGAGCTTAGAAAAAAACCCAGGGCTTAAGCCCAGCACACATACTTTTTAATTATTTTCTTAGCACCATTGCTTTTTAATTTGCACAAAGAATCACTTCTACAAGAGTTATCTTGAGGTTCCCTGAGCACCTACGACTCCAGGCTTGGCCACTTCTGTTACTCCCTAAGCGCCCAGACACAGACAGAGAGGCAGACAATGATAAAAAGGGACATGTACTCTTTCTAAGGCTCTTAAGGAAGTAGAAAACTCAGGACAGAAGAGTCCTCTTCGCTAGTGTCTAGAAGGAAACATTGCTCAAGTCAACAATGGTTTTAGTTGGAAAGAAAACAAACGCACAACTCCTCGACATGCAGAAACAAAGCTGCAGTGACTGTCATCATTGCTGGCCTGGGAACAGAGGACGGGGTCAATATCTAGAGGACCACACATAGTCATCGTGTCCAAACCACCATAGCATCAGGCTAAGATAACAAAATCCACAGTACTGCAAAATCTTCTCCAAGAACCTCTTTTCTCAAGTGACAATCCCAGGAACCCTGAGCATTGCCAACTAGTGTCTGGTAATGTCCCTCCCACCCACACAGACCAAGAAGCCTTGAACAGACTCTGGAGAGGGCCATTTTTGAAAGATGCATCAGTGGTTGCTGCTGTCAACTTGTGAGGGAGACGGTGCATTGTGCAGCCAGACGGAATCTGGGCTCCGGGCAGAACCCTAACGCCAGCCAGGTGATCAGACACCCACGCCCAGACGTGGCCCCCACACTGCAGCTCTCAGGAGGGAACATGGTTGTCACTGGCGAGCCCGCCTGAATCACCCCCTAAAGAAACAGGTGCAAAGCCTTCAGCCTGGCATTTGAGGCCTCCACAGTGTGGCCCCAAGAAGGACAAGTCTACATCCCTCAAGGACCCTGCACTTGCACCCGCTGTGAGTCCTGGGGTGGTGGCACCCCCGCCCCGATGCTGAGCTCGGACCCAACAGTCTGCAGTGGCATCCCTCCTGGTGGTCAGATCCAGATGCTAGCCCTGTCTCAGAACCCAGTCTCCATCTAGCCACCTTCTTAGCTATGGGCAAAGATGTAGGAGATGCCTGCAAACCATTGGAAAGATCATGGGCTGTGATCCAGACATCACAGCCGAATGGAAACAGAACAAGGACATGTGGATGCCCCCAATGCACAGCTGGACTCCGAAGGCTCTGACTCCTTCCTTCATCCTACCGTCACCGCTGTGTTCTCTGGATGCTCATTTTTAAGCTTTTTTTCCTTTCTGGTCATTTGTTGTGCATTTCATCACAGAATGACTCATAATAATATTGTAATTAACTGTCTTTTAAGCCAAAGAATCCGTTGAGAACAAAATTTGCATTTCTAGGGATAATATGACCTGAAGAATATTTTGCTCCATCACTATACACAGTGTATGATGTTGACCATCCCAACTGTGCAGGCCAGACCATGTCCCCTGAGATGTACAGTATGACACAGAAAGCTTGTAAGATGAGACCAATGATCACAACAAAATTGAAAAGCACCTGCACGCCTCCAACCAGCTAAAAAGAAGATTAGCATTATGGTTACCCATCAGGACCCTTCGATTCCCTGCCTTTGTGCAGTCTTTCTCAGTCTGAGGAACAGTGGGTGCTGGTTTGATTTGCCAGTGGTGATGACCCCGGCCCTTGGTCAATGATTGGTTAAGGAAAGGGTGCATGACTAGTGTGGGGCCAGTGAAGCAGGAGCTAGAGGTTCCTGGGGTTTTGGGGAAAACTCCCAGCTTTTAAGGTTGGAGAAAGAGGCACCCCCCCCTCTGCGCGAAGTCATTGCCCTGCAGACGTGTGAACCTTGAAGAAGCTGCTGCACCAAGCAGAGGATAGACAGTCACTTGGAGTAGAGCAGGATCACAGGCATCCGAGACATAGCCACAAGACTGGGTCAGCCTGGAAGCCACCTCCTGTAGACCATAGCAGTGGGAGTGGGTACGGCTCCCGAGAACGGAAGTCCACTTCTATGAGGCAGTTTTCCTGTTACACCCCCAAAAGTACATTAACTGAAGGAGCCCTCATATCCACCCATACACTCTGCCAGTTACCAAGTTCCCATTTTCACCAAATCTTCTACAGAATACCTCCCAGGAGGCACCCTTTTAACTGTTAGTGGGACAGTAATTTGGTGCAACCTTTATGGAAAGCCGTATGGAGACTCAAGAAACTGAGAATGGAAATCCCATACTATCCCATCATTCCACTTCTGGGTGTTTATCCCCAAAACACAAACATGAATTCACAGAGATTATGTACTCCCCAGGTTATTGAAGTCTTATTTACAATAGGCAAAAATTGGAAATTACCTACATGCCCACTGTACGATGAATAGATAAAGATGTGCCATGGAATACTATAGCCCCGAGAAAAGATGAAATCCTAACATTTGTGACAACATGGATGGAAATAGGGGGGATTTTGCTAAGTGACATAAGTCAAAAGGAGAAAGACAAATACTAGATGATTTCATGCATATATGGAATATAAAGAAACAAAACCAGCAAACAGACAAAACCAAAACTAACCCATGGACATTGACAGCAGAACTGAGGTGACCACCGGGGAAGGGCGTGAAGGGGTTGGGGAAACTGGTGGCAGGCTCCAATGGACAGCGATAAAGGATTTTTGTTGGTGGACGTGGTATGTTGATAAATATGAACGTGCACATATGGACGTACAATATTTTTTAATCCAAGTTCCCTCAATAAATATTAAATATATATATATATATATATATATACCCCAGGAGAATGGCAACCTTACTCTTCAATCCAAAGATTACGTGTGGCCTAAAATAAAATTATTTTTTCTCATTTACAAAATTATATATCAGGAAGGTCTTATATAGCTGCTCGTATTGAAAAAAATCCCAGAAAACCTAGACCAGATAGCAATCACACACACACACACACACACACACACACACACAACCCCCATCATCATCATCATCATCATCATCATCATCTTGCTTCTCTTCTACCTTTTTCCCACACCACACCTGACTTCCAGCAGTGCCAAGCATTTAGAGCAGAAGTGAAATTCACTTAGGAGCATTAGCACATCTAAGGTGCCAGTGAGCCTGGGGCTGGGCTGCTGATGGTCAGCAGGTGTTAACAACGGGACTCTGAAGAGGGGACTCTGCTGGTCTGGGGAAAAGACAGATATTGTGAGACCAGGCCGGCCCCTTCTTCCCACCACAGTTCCAGGAATTGGAGTCTGATTTCTCTGACAGAAAAACAAGTACCATTTTCACCAGGACTAACTGAATTATAGATGACATGGAAGTCCTGTGGCAAGATTCATATAAATTATATCATATATTATCAACATATGAACTAAGTATAGAAATTAAAAAGGGTCTCTTTTTGACCTGAGCACCATGCTGGAGGCTTTATGAGCCTTCCAGCTGTCTCCCAACAGTCTTTAAGTTTTGTTCAATGAACTGAGTCAGTCACCCAATTGCTTATTTATTCAGTACATTGGTAATGAGCGCCTACTGCATGCCACGCATTGTGCTGGGCATTGGGGCTAAACCAGACCAGCAGACAGATTCAGATGTCACCCCAGGATCAGTGCTTGGGGGGTTCATGGAGGGCAGGAGATTTAAACTGAGAACTATGCACCACGTAAGAGTCAGCCAGCAGAGATGGTGGAAGCTGGGCGGGTGGGTCTCACTGAGAAGGTAATATTTGGGCAAACTTGAAGCAAGGAGAGGAGTGAGCAGTTCAGGTACATGGAACACAGGAAAGGCAGGACAAAGGGCTTGAGGAAGGGCTGGGTCTGGCAAGTTCTAGGAGCAGCAGGGCCAGTGTGGCTAGAACAGGAGAAGCTGGAGAGGAAGTCAGAGATGTCAGGTGGAGGGTCAGCATGGAGGCTGTGTCCCTAGAATGGAATGGGATGCACTGGAGGGCCTGACACTGTTGCGACAGTGCGCTACTCAGGCTGATGCTGAGGTGGAGGGGAGCAGGGAGGGCTGAGAGTCCAGCTGAAAGTTGTTACAACAGTAATGCCAAAGCACACCTGCCTCCTGCAGGAACCAGGGCAGAGCTGCATCCAAGAGCGCCGATCAGCAGGAGCTCCGCATGCCACATGGGCAAACAGCATAGGAAGATACAGCAAGATGGGCAAGCCACTGTCCATCCGACAGCTCCTGTGTCCCCCAAGGCTGCAGGAGGCACTCTGAAGATTTCCCCTCTTCTGCACACACCCCTGCCACAGAGAGGAGTAGGGGGACCTCTCCACCCACGCCAACACCCACAGCCAGGGAGGCCCGTCCCCACCCTAGCCAGGCCATGATGTGCCAGGAAAGAAGGGAGAAGAGGCAAAACACTCGGTAGCTAGATGTTATCAGTAAAATCATAAATCATGAGTTAACCAGAAAATCTGACTAGAAGCAAGGAAATACATGAATTGAAAGAAAATCAAGTTGTTCTCCATTAAAATGGCTGGAGACTCAGACATCAAATAAAGTTCTGGAAATAAAGAAAGCTACATTTTTATAATCCTTACAAATATTAACCATTATGTTTATTGAGGAGTTTTGTGGCTGGGAAAATTCAAATCTGCTTCACACTGTATCATTAAGAACGCTGAGAAATAATAGAGAAATATAATTCTATTTTATTTAGATGAGATTTATTTACTAAATCTCATCTGAATAATTATGTACTTCTAAATATCATACTCATGTATATTTATATAACTAATATTTATACATTATATTTTATATTACATATCTTATATCAATAATTATATATTTGGAATATATCTCCGATACTGTTTAGATAAGATTCCATATTATTTAGACAAAATTCACATATGAATCTTATATATTGCATACTTACATATCATAATTATAGTGTATAGAATATGTTTTCCATAGAATTTAGATAAGATTCCATATTATGTATCTGGCTCATCTACAGAATTCATTCTTTGAAACGCTAGGGCTGAAATCCAGCAATGAAGCTGGTGGATGTTCAAGGTCATGTCTGAGGACTCCACCTTAACCTGTGCAGTCTTAACATGGGTTAGCATGACATTGTTGCTGTGTCATCCTGAAAATGACCTCCACGAAATCATGGTTTGATGTGCTAATTATGATTTCATTATTTTTGTTTTCTTTAAAGACTATTTTTTTTTCTTTAAAGACTATTTTTTAAGATCAGTTTTAGGTTCAGAGCAAACCTGAGAGGAAGGCAGAGATTTCTCATAGACCTCTTCCCTATTATCAATATTCCTCACCGGTGTTCTGTTACCAGTCATGAGCCTCTTTTGACTCATCATCCAAAGTCCATTAGGCTTTATCTAAGGTGCTTCCCAAGGGTTTGGACAAACAGAAGACATGCACCCACCATTATGGTATCACACTGAGTATTTCCTCTGTCCTAGAAATCCTTATTCATCTCTCCCTTCCCTCTAGCCCATATCAACCACTGTTCTCTTCAGCGGCTCCATAATTTTGTCTTTTCCCAGATACCATATAGTTGGAATCACATAGCACACAGTCTTTTCAAACTGGCTCTTTTTACTTAGTAATGTACATTTAAAGTTCCTCCATGTCTTTCCATAGCTTGAGCATTTCTTTTCAGTGCTGAACAATATCCCATTGTCTAGATGTCCCAACACTTTATGTATCCATTCACTTACTGAAAACACCTTGCTTTCACAGTCTGGCAATTATGAATAAAGCTGCTAGAAACTTCTGTACTCAGGCTTTTTCATGGATACAAGTTTTCAGCTCCTTAGGGTAAATTGCTGAAGGGTTGCAACTGCTGTGTCATCTGGAAATAGTACAATTAGCTTTAAAAGAAACTGCCCACTGTCTTCCAAAGTGGCAGCGCCATATTGCATTCCCACTGACAATGAATGAGCCTTCCTATTGCTCCAAATCTTTGCCAACATTTGCTGTTGTCAGTGTTCTGTGTTTCAATCATTCTAGTAGGAGTATAGTGGTATCTTGTTTTAATTTTTTTATGTTTCTTACAGAAGATTCCTCACCAATGAAAATCATCAAACATACCACTACGTGGGGGACATTGCCCTGGTTAACTCATGTGGTTAACCCACTGTGGTTTGGTAGGTACTACCTAATATGAATAAGCCATCCAAGATTTTAATGCTGAACAGAGGAGGATAATGAAGATTATCTAGGCTCTCCTCCCTGGCATTACTTGAGTCAGCTCTACATACTCCCTGCACAGGCGTCCAGCCCATGTTTGAACACCTCTGCTGACAGGGATCTCACTGGCCCTCCAAGGCAACTATTTCAACTCTAGATAACTCTATTAGGATGCTCTTTCTTATTCTGAGCTGAAATCAATGTGTCAGCACAGAAATCAATGGGCTGTGAAGAAAAGTAATTCATTCACCTCTGCCCACTGCTGACAAGCCAGCAAAAGAGGATGTAATCAGCGATAAAAACAATGAGGAGAAGCCAAAAATCAATGGGCCTCCTGTCAGAAGAGCTCACCACTAAAATAATTCAATGTTTCCTCAATGGATTCTGAAGACCACAAGATTTTTCAGTTGCTTCTTTCTTCTTTTACCTCTTTTCCTTAAAAAAAAAAAAAAAATCCCACCCATCTTTTTGAGCTTTCTTCCCAATGAAAAGCTAATTGTAACTTTTGTGTAAGTCATGACTTTTTTGACTCAAGTTATTTCAGGAAGAGTCAACTCCCACAACTTCGGAGGAAGAGCAAGGTCACAATGCTAGAAGGAGCTTGAGGGACTGGGGAGGTGACGCAGAGGACCCACTGACAGTGAGTCTGCCCAGCGGGGACAGACATTCTGAAGTGTTCTCCCATACAGCAGGACCACCTGGAGGGGAAGAAGATGGTTCTGTTTCTAGGTGATTCTCCATTGTGTTATGCCCTGTGAACTAGCTGGAAGGCTGATTTTTCAGAGTACTTGGTTCTGCTTGATGAAGTAAAATTCTTGGAAAATAATATGAGCGTGTGTCCAGTATTGCTCAGACATTTTCCTGAAGGCAGTTGTTACAGTAAAAGATGACCCAGGTTGGGAGGCAGGGGGATCCCTGAAAGGTGTGGAGTCTCACCCAGGGGTCTCCTTAGCACCAGCCAGCAGGATTTTCCTCTAATGTTCATTTTTGCTTTTAATCATTCTCTCTAGTCCTTCTTCTCCTTCCTCTACTTCAGATTTGTCACTTCCTAACTTAATGTTCCCAAGCAAGTTAGTGCTTTTCTGGCCTCAGTTTCCTCATCTGTAAAATGGAGAAAACTACCCTTGTCATCACTAGATGCAGTATGAGAATTAAATAAGACCTAGTGCAAGGAGGCACTTTCTAAGCTATAAAGTATGTGGAGACAAGTCTTGTTATTATTAATTCTGGTTTAAATCTTTATCAAGTATTTTTCCTATTTTTCAGGAAATAGGGTGGGAAAGGATAATCCTGCATGAAGAGGGGATTAAGGTGCTTCCCCCAGCATCTGGGTACAATCTGTGGGCTTCATGGATATTGACATGACACAGTGTCATCTACACCTGACCCCAGAGGTCAAGGGTCAGCCCACAGCAGGGTCCTATGGCCTGTGGATTCCCCAAAATCCTGAGGTGGTTGCAACAATGGAAAACTGAGGGCCAGAGCTGAGAAAGGAGAAAGAGGTGGCTTCCTTGGTAGAGTGACATTCACACACACTGTCAGGCTGGTTGATTTGTTTTTGTTTGTGCAAAAATGAGGTTGCCATCAGCGCTGACACGGCTGCTCAAGAGTGTCCAGATCCAGGCTACAGGTGAAGGCTTTTGGAGAGCTAGGAGCAGCACTTGGGAACAAGGATACCAGGGCCGACCCTGACCCAGGCCCACGCTGGACCCTCCAGGACTGAGAGGCCAGTAGGAAGGGAGGACAGGGAGAAGGCAGAGGGAGTCCTGGTCCTGAAGCTGGGTTCTAAGCCTCACAGAGGTGGTCCGTTCAAAGCTTCTCTCATTGTCCACCTCCTTTCTGGAACTTTCCTACACTCAAGAGGAGACCAAGTCCCCGGTCCAGGCAGGCATCTGGGCTGCTTAGGGATCCAGGACAGAGTCTGCTATGCTGTTTAGTTAAAGTAATGAGTGTTGACAACAGGAAAGGATTCAATGACGAAAGGCCTACTGGGAGTTGGGAGGTACTGGCACAGGGCAAATGCCCCTAACTCTTCTAGAGACTTCTGCGAGCGCCAACAGGCACCTGCACTTTTCACTGTGTCTCTTCTCTGAAGACAGAAAGTCTGATCTTTTCAGGGTTCTGAACCACCTGAAGAAACAGATTCTAACAGCCTGTGAATTAGTCCCAGTCATTCCATTTTCCAGGCTGACCTCAGAGGTTTCCAAGCCAGGCACCTTATGCAGCCTGAACAGATGCATTTTCCTCCTAGAATAAAAAGGCTCCAATCTTAAGAGGAATCAGTTACTGGAAAGAATTTCTCAATAGTATGATTTCTCTCATGTTGTTTTTCTAGATCTCATGAGATCTGTTACCTCTTTTGTCTAAGAAGGTTGTAGGGGGTTTATCTGCTTCCATATAAACTCTCTCTCTTGGATGGAACAGATCTATGTTTCTATATTTTTCCACAAAGACCACCATGATTTTGCAGGTGAACAGGTATAAGAATTAAGGTTCTACCTTTTGACCAAAAGCAATAGGAATTATGGTGAAGGTGCCTTAACCATGGCCAAAGTTACTCCTCCTCCTCTTCATCACCATCATCAAAACCATGATTTTTTAAATACACACCGTCTAATAAGTCCAGCTGATGACCTTGCTTCCCACCCCACTGATAAAAATGGACCGAAAGATATCACTACAAATTCCATAACCCTATTTTCTCACCTACCACAGAGTTTATCTTCCTCATTATCATTCCAGATGAACTCAGCATGCTTCTATACAAAATCAACTCTTCCTCCTTGACATGATATCCTAGGCCTCTCTTCTGATCCAAGGCAGTGCTCCATTTCATTTCTATATCATCCATTTTTCTTTGTTCCCCTCTACAACAAACTCTTCCAAAGAGTTCCGTGTTCATTGCACCATCATTTTTTACACTATCATTTTTACACTAACTTTAACCAGACTTTCTCCCCATCCCTTTTGTTGTGGTCACCAATAATCTCTACAGTATTAAATCCAACAATCAATTCTTCCTGTCATATTTGATGTGATAGCCAGTTTCCAAGATGACCCCCACCTTCTGGTATTCACCCCACCTCCTGCTAGTCCCCTTCCATACTGTATCAGGGCTGCGACCAAGGACATCCAAAGGTATGACATGTTCAAATTTAGGTCACAAAAACCTGTGACTTTCATCTTGGATATGTTCCTGTATTCTTTCTCTTGAATCATTTGCTCTGACAGAAGTTTCTGTCATGTCCCGTGTCTTCTTAGACAGCTTACAGGAGCCTGGGAGCTTGAGGGGCATTGATGTGGAGCTGATACACTTGGCTCTTGGTTCTTGGCACCCACACGGTGAGCAACCAAGGTCTTAGCAGGTGAGAAATGAAGGACTGTCAAGAACTGAAAGGTTTCTTGAACTTGGAGTATGACTCTCCAGCCCTGTTGGAGACCTGAGATGTAGTCAGCTTAACTACAACGCTTCAAGAGACCTTGAGTCAGAACCATCCAGCTCAGCTACTCCCAGATCCCTGACCACCAGAAACTCAGTGCAATCATAGCTTGCTGTCTTAAAGTATGCAATTTTGGAGTGATTTGTTACATAACAGATAACTAATACAATTGACCCATCACTTTATTTGGAACCATACCCTCCATAAAACACTTTCTTCTTTGGATTTCCGTTACACCACACTCTGTTGGTCTTCCTTCTTCCTCATAGATCATTTTCCTTCACCTTCCTTTATTGGTTCTTCTTCTTCTGCCCAACTCCTTTAAGTTACAGGTCCAAGACTTTGTTCTCTTCTGCTTTTTGCTATATACTCACTCCCTTGGTGACTTCATTCAATCTCACGACTTCAATTTCCATCTCTATGCTGTCAGCTCCCAAATTTGCATCTCAGTAAAGATTTCTCTCCCAAACTTCTGACTCACATAATCTACTGTCTACATGACTTCTCTACTTGGATATTAAGAAACAGCTCAAATTCAACATGCTCAAAGAGAACTCCTAATTGTTTCCACCCAAACCTACTCCACATTCTCCTGAGTAGATGGCAGTGCTATCCTTCTAGTTACTCAGGTTAGATTTGTCCCCTATCTTTCTGTTATACTGCACATCCAATCACAAGGGAATTCTGCTGACTGTACTTCAAGGAAGAAAAGAAGGTTCATTCTTATGAATCTAGGTAGCTACTAGAAGCCACCACCAGCTCTCACTTGCTTGTTTCCACCATTTCTCTATACCCTGTTTTGAACACAGCAACTGTGAGCAGTATGGTTTTCTTAAATAAGAAGCTCACATCATTCCTGTCACTCCTCGACATCCTGCAATAGCTCCTCAATCCACTGTGAGTAAAAGCCCACACCCTCCCCAAGACCCGCTAGGATCTACAGTCTGATTCCTCTGTTAGCTCCCTGGTTTTACCTCGTGCTACCGTTCCTTTCCTCTGCTCCAGCCACATCAGCCTCCATGCCAGCCCCGGGACACCAGACCTACTCCTACAGCATCTGCACATGCTCATTCTTCTGCACATTATGCTCTTCCTCTAAATATCACTTGAACTAAGTCCAAGTCTTAGTTCTGATACCACCTTGCCCTGGGTGGGCCTGCCTATTTAATACCTGTTCCCTGCCACCACCCCTATCACTCCTGAGCTTCCTTTCATTGTTGGTCCCATAACATTTAACATCTTCTAGTACACTAGAAAAAATTCATTTGTTAGTTGATGGTCCAACTTGCTAAAATTTAAACCATAATACAGATGTTGCTTTATGATAACACCCACCTTAAATCTATGTAATACAATGATGCAGGCTTCCTTCCATCATTTTTAAAACTTAAGCTACAAAAAGGCAAGTATCTTTGTCTGTTTTCTTCTCTGATATGCCCTAAAACTTTAAGCCATAAAGTCAAACTAGCATATAGTCAACACTAAAACTATATTTGCTGAATGAATGAATGAATAACTGTTATCTATAATTATTAAAAAAAAGTCTTGTAAGGTTTTTTTTGTTATCCATATTTTACAGATAATGAAACTGGGGAAAAGGAACAAACATTTCTCAGTGGTACTATGTTCCAGATGTTTTATTTGCACCATCTTATTTATTTCACCCATGTGTCAAGGCTCAGAGGAGTTAAGTAAGATTCCTAAAGTCACCTTAGTAGCGAGAAGCCATGCCCATATTTGAACCCAGTTCTAGCCGGCACTGAAGCTCAGAAGGTAACCATCCACCCCACGCTTCCCCCTAAAACCCACCACTCCTGGACTGCCCAGGGACCAATGATGTACTGAAACACTGTCATTGGCCCCAGGAACCGACTGTATCATGTGCCCAGGTTGTCCCTGTCTAGAGGCCAGTTTTCAATCCTACCTTTCTTCCTGTTCCCAGGTGCAACACCTGGACCCACCTGTGACATATGGTGACTGAAGTCACAAAAACAGCTCTAGACCTTCAAATCCACAGACCTAGGAAGGTATTCTTGGCACTCACTCTTTGAAAGTTGCAAACATTTCTCCAAATATTTGAAATATCAGGGCTTTCAAAGCTTTTGGGGGCAGATGAGCATACAATGGCCCACAACTTCTCACTGCCTCCACAGAAAAGATCACAAGCCTTTCCTTCAGCACCACCATCAAGTCTTGGAGCCAACATGAAGAACACTGGAGAGCAACTGATGGTAATAATACCCAGCATCTCAGCAGGTCCTCGAGTAATAGTCTTTAGCTCAATGTCATTTCCCTATAACGTTGATGAGGAAAAAAAATCCCAGAGCACATCCTTGTGGCTCAGGTGACTGAGATGCTGGGGTGTGGACCATGTAAAGTCCAAGGACCCAAGTTCGAGATCCAGAGCTAGAAGGAAAAACCAAAATAGACAACTAACTAAATAAAAATGCTTCTCCCTCCTCTCCTTTCCTTCCCTCCTCTCTTAAAAAGAAAAAGAAAACGACTCCAGCTGACCTGGAAGGAAATGTTATCCAAGGACCCGCTTTTATTACAGGTTGTCTCACTTAAAGCTGCAGTTTCCAAGAGACTGCCAATAAGTGAGGACTTACTCTATTAGTTCTTACAACATGTAGACACTCCTGAATCCTTTGCATATATTACACCTCATTTCATCCTCATAATGCCACTAGAAGGAAGGTACTATTATTAACCATACTTTACGGATGAGAAAACGGAAGCAGAGCAGTTCAGGAACTTTCCTAAGGAACCATGACTAGTAAGTAGCATAGCCTGGGATTTGAACCCAGGCAGCCCACCCCTACAGCCTGTGTTAACTAAAACACCATGCACTTCTGTGGGGAAGCCAGTGAATGCAAACATGTAAACCGCACCAGACTTCCAGGGAACAAATCCACTCATACCACAGCATCTAGATGAGTAAACGGCTATCTTCAATGGAGTTATCCACTCTAACTTCCTCTTCATTTCACAGTCCCCTTCTTACCTTCCTAAAGAACCAACCCGACATTTTCCACTAGCTCAGTCATTTAGTATTCATTGCTAAACCTAGCATTTCAAAATTGCCGACATCAAGCAAAATCTTCATGCTAAGTTTTCTCAGCCAGCTCCCCATCTCAGCCTTTCTCGCCACAGCCTTTTCTTTCCAGCTATTCATTAAGAAGGGCATCCTCCCCATCTCCAAAAGCCACAATTTCATATCAGCGATGACTGGATCACACCGTCTTATTTCTAAAGCTCTCTCTTTGGGGGCACTCATGAATCATTGATCACACACATTTCTACCTGCCTGGTGTTTTCTTCTCCTTTTTAACACCCACTGCTTGATCTTTAGGACTGCATAAATTTCCACTCACCAGATGTTGGTCAGACATCTACTGTGTGCTGGCATATAGTGTGACATCTCTGAAACAGCTCTCTGTAGCAAAGCTAAGCTCTAAGCAAGTAATGAAACCTTTTAGGAATTAAACCTTTTAGTGTAATTCTAAAAAGGAATGAAAGGCCAGTGTGGGCTGGATGAAACCAGGCAGGCTCTGTGGAGGAGGTGCTTTGAGTTGTTCTTTAACAATAGTTGGGATTTGGCTGCAGGAAAAGGAAGTTGAAGGCAGTAAGACTTAGTCAAGTATCAGGAGAAAGACTGCAGTTGGAGAAACATGGGATCTAAGATTGGATAAGATCCAAAAAGTCTTTGATGCCAAATGGAGAAACACAGAGTTCATACTCAGGGAACACCAATGTGCCCATGCCTCACACTTTCTGTGCTGATCTGCTGTCCAGTTCTCATAAGAGTAATATTTGGTGCTTATTGTCCCATAGTCAATAAGAGGCTGTCCTTCCTACACCAGCCTCATTCCTAGAAAGGTCTGTCCCAGAGAGGGAGGGGGGTGGTCTTTGTTGACTAGACTCTATGGCATGTTCTAACAGGAAATTGATCATTTTGTTCCACCCAGGAGTCAAGTCCAGTCCTGACAAATGTTCAGCCACTGTCTGAAGATATTCCAGAAGCCACAATCTACCTCCCTGGCTTTCACCTATCTTGTCCCCGACCCCTCCCACATCCTGGTCAGCATATTTCTGGGTATGCCAAAGAGATCAGTTCATCTGAGAATCAGCCCCGCTGAGGCAGGGTTTCCAGGGGCAAGGACCCCTTGTTTCTGCCTACACAGTGGTTCCCTAGCTTAGTTGGTTCCCACAGGGACACCTCAGGGTACAGCTCACACTCCAGAGAGTAAGTTTCTGAAACCGGCTGCTTGGCCTCAGCTCTGACCTCCGGCCCCACCAGGACACGTCCTGGGGCTCCCTGGCTAGACTCCCACGATGGCTCGATTGTGCCCCCTTCCAATCCATGTGTCGAAGTCCTAAGCCCCAATCAGACGACACTTGAATCCGAGGCCTTCAGGAGGGAATTAGGTTAGGGGAGGTCTTAGGGTTGGAGCCCTGATTCCACAGATTAGTGTCCTTAAAAATAACTGCCAGACATCGCTCCCCTCTGCCTCTTCTTTTCTCAGCCACGCGAACAAAGAGCAAGAAGGCCGCCTCTGCAACCAGAAAGAGGCTCTCACTATACACCAACAGGCACCTTGCTCTTGGAATTCCTTGCTCTTGGAATGTCCAGAACAGTGAGAAATGCACATTTGCTGCGTGAGTCTCCCCATGTAAGGCATCATGGCAGCTGGAGCTAAAGAAAACAACTGCTATCCCCAGAGTCACACCCAACGTCAGACCTGGGGCTGCAAACACCTGGTGTCCTGACATAACAGTGCCACAAAGAGGTGGCCCAGCACCAGCTACAAAGTAAACGATTTCTCTTTTACTGACCTTCATGAGGCAATGTCTCGGACTTCTCTAGGTGTCCATCACCAGTATCCCTTCTCTATCTCCACAAATACAACCACCTCCTTCACGCCAACCCCTGAGTGGCCCCAGGAACTGTCCCCGGGATAGGATGCCTGTGCTAAAGCAAGGTTCCCCCCAATCCCAGTAGCCCCTTGACTCAGGAGCCAGCCCAAACCTACATCCCGAAGTAAAAACGTCCCGGTGGAAATTTCAGGTCTTGGCAAGCTAGTGGCTCCCTAGGAAACCCCCAAATCACAGCCTGAGGCACATTGGTCCTCTGAACTTTCCAGGGTGGGCACCCCACTGGGGGGCGGGGGGTCGAACAATCAGGTTATCGTTTATGTCTTTCCTTTTCCAGCCTCTCCCAACCCCAAGTGGTCCTCTGAGCCACTCCCTCCTGGGTTCTTTCCCCACCTTAGAAAGAGAACAGCCGAGTGGGCAGTCAGTCCCTCAGGCGTCCAAGATGCTTTGGCAGCAGGGGCCTTCAGGGTCAGTGGCCACCCTGGTGTGTACTGGACCACAGGTGAGTTGGTGTCAAGCTGCCAGTTCGCCAAGCCTCCGTGGTCAGTTCTTGTCCCTCCCCTGTGTGCACCCCAGACTCCAGGTGAGGTGAGAGGTCCCAACCCTGTCTTCCTCCATGTTTCCCTAAAATGGACAGACTGCCCTTTGAACAGGTCAGCGTCAACCCCAGCCACAAACACCCAGGCTCTCCCACACAGGGCCTCGCCCAGCTCTGCGCCCCCCAAACACAGGAAGCCACTGGAGGCACAGACAGTGAATCGAAGGTTGTGGAAACTGCCATCCCTGGTGACATTCAGGGCTATCTTTCCACTGTGGCAAAACACATGTCACAGAAAATGTACCACTTTATAACCAGCGCCTTAGACGTGCTTCTGTGCTGTGCACCCGTCACCGCTCCCTGGTGCCAGAACTTCCCCGTCACCTCGTAGCAGAGAGCACCGTCCAGGTGTCAGCAGACTCAGTGGTGTCCATACAGCCGTGAAATTGCCTAGTGACACATTTCTCAGAACATGTCCTTGCTGTTCAATGTGATTGTATCTGAGCACGTATATATACACACATACGTACATGCACACATATATGCATGTGTGTCTGTATCTCTCCCACCAGACTATAAATTCCATAAGGCAGTTTGTTTACCATATTCACCACCATATAGTCAATGCCTAGAACCGCGTGTAGCATATAAAAGAAACATATTAAGTATTTGGGAGAAAAAATGAACAAATGAAAGCAAAGAGGAACATAAAGAGACCGTTCCAGCTAAGAGCAGAAATCAGGGCAGAAACAAGCCCCTCTTGCAACTCCTCACGGGTACAGAAAGCACCTCATTTCCAGCCCCTCTGAGCTGACGTTTCATCATACGCATGGTTCCCCTGTACACCGCCCACAGAGCCACTGCGTCCTCCAGACAGCTGTGCTCCAGCACCCTGGGTGTCGTATGTCCGTCTACTCTCACACTCTTCACCCTCAGCTCACCTGTCCCCTCACCTGGCCACCTAGTCTCCCTCCGTGATCCCTGGGAGAAGCCCTCACAGTCTCCTGTTAGCACTCATCACATTGCACCGGTTAATCTGCTTACAGGCTTGTCTCCCTATTAGACAGTGAGCCTGAGGGAAGGAGCCCTAATTTTACATTTGCATGAACTCACTGATTTACATTTAAATCTCTCCCCTTACAGCAGCAGAACCCGGCTGGGACCTGGCACTCCAATCTCTGATTGCAATAAATGATTTGATTAACCAAACTAGAATTCCTCTTACATTCAACCAGCCTTGGCTAATGTTATTCCTCTGTTTAATTCAAGTATGACTCTAGGATAGTTACCAAGTATTCACAGATGTCTAAGTGTTTGGATACTTCCTATGCACACATCTTTTAAAGTACAGTTGTGAATGTTATGACTCTGCTCAAGAACTTTCTATGACTCCCTATTACCTAACTGAATGAACTCACTGACAGAGATTGGGGATTATGCTTTGACCTCCACCTGCCTCTCCTTACTTCACGCATACATACCACCCATCGTGTTCTTTGTACTCCAACAAACTAAAACTCTTCTCTTCACCAAAATGTACACTTGCCAGTATCTGTTTCTACCTTGTTTTTGCATTGTTTGAGGATGGTCTTTCTTCTCTCCTATTTAATGAGATTTATTGACATTCTACTCAACTTTAATACTATTTACTGGTCCATGTGCCACAGACATTCAGAGTAAGTACAAGCAACCCTTGAATTACATAGGCTTGAACTGTATGGGTTCACTTAGACATAGATTTTTTTTTCAATAAATATGCTTAAAAAATTGGGGGGATTTGCAGCAATTTGGAAAAAAAAAGATGAACTGTATACCCTAGAAATATTGAAAACATTAAGAAAAAGTTAAATATGATATGAATGTATAATATATATATACATAATAGTCAATTTTGTAATTTACCATCATAACATATATACAAATCTATATTAAAATGCTAACATTCTCAAAAGTTATGCACGCAAACACAGACTGTACATGCGTCAGCCACGGTAAAGGGACGTGTTAGCAAACACAAAGGTGCACAGCAAGTCACACCTGTGTGAGGCTAACTGCATGCTCCCTGTGCTAAGGCTACAGTGATGACGTCGGGGACACCGCCTACGGTGATGACACACAGTCACCTCCTATTGCTCTCCGTGTGCCTGTGATATTAATTATGCATGAACAGTTCATCTCGGCAATAAAAAATGTTCAAATTCCACTCTGAGTATTGACTGGAGTGGGGTGGGAAGACAGCGCCCCAGCCCTTCACTAGTCAAGGGTCGAGGGTGCTGTGCGTGTCCTCACTCTGAGTGTGGGAATACTCACTTCACTTGCTCAGGAAGGAGACTCATGGGTCCTGCCTTCATAGGGCTTTGCTTTCAGGGTAACATGGTGCTTTCATGAAGTTGACAGTCCATGGAGGGAGAAAATACATGTGTGTGGTGTTGTGTGTGTGTGAAAGTGAGTAGCGTGTGTATGAGGGTGTGGTGTGATGTGCGTGGTGTGTGGCGTGTGGCGTGTGCATGATGTGTATGGCATCTGTGTGGTGTGGGGGTGTGGTGTGTGGCGTGCATGTGTGGCAAGCTGCGGTGTAGACAGTGTGTGTGCCGTGTGTGGCGAGTCTGCTGCATGTATGATGTGTGTCACGTGTGTAGTGTGAGGCAAGTGTGGTGCATACATGTGTGAGGTGTGTGCTGTGGGCTGTGATGTGTCATGTGTGTGCTGTGATGTCTATGGCGTGAGTGTGGGGTGTGTGTGGCGTGTGCATGTGTACATACACCAAGTAGTGACCAGCTTTATGAAAGTACCTCTGTCCAGGAACTAAAAGAGGGTGGATGGGTACCGCTCAGCCGGATGGTTACGACGACCCCTCTGTGGAGGCATAGTGAGCAGAAGCTGAGTGGGGAAGAGATGAATGAGAAACAATAGACACTCCATTTTGATTGTGCTAAGTGCCATGCAGAAATGCAGGTGATGTTTACAGGCCTGTCAGCAAGCAGGGGAGCTGCCTTAGCTGGGGGGCAGGGAGAGGTGCCCCAGAGCTGGGCCTGTGGGAGAGAGGAGGCAGCCAGGCCAGCCTGGGCCACATCCAGGAAGGTGCTGTCCAGAGAGTGGGGAGGGCACTGGACTCCAGGACAGAGCGGGTCTGTGGGTGAGAGGAGGCTAGACCCTTCAGGTGACCACGTGGCCATGCAGGGCCAGCAGCATGTGGGGGCGAAACGGAAGACAGTGAGGGCCGCCCCAGGATTTTTGAGCACCTAGGAGGAAAATTCAGAGATGGGAAGATAAGGGCTGGGATAGTTTGGGGGATCAAAGAGGATGTCATGTCATGTGACAGTGGAAGTATTCTAATTATACACCTACATGTCCATCTGACTTACTTCCCAGTTGTTCGCAACTTGTTGTAGATCATTGGGTCACGCTCACCTTTGTGACCACAGCACCTGCGTTCTCAGGGGTGGCATCAAAGCCAAGAGCACTGAGCTCCAGGCCAGCAGGATAGATTCCCCTGTAGACCACAGACCCCAGTCTCTTACCGTACAAAAGCATGACATCCAACAACTACTCTGAGCCCTTGCTAACAGTTTTGATGTTCTTCTGATTCACAGCTTAAACTCCCTCCCCTGTTTCTGAACAGCTGTCACTAACCTACAGGTCACAATTACCTGTCCAAACCACAGGCCATTCTCTCCAGCATAAAGGATACACACAATCTCAAAAAATGTCCATGGAAATGAATTAAATTGACATCACCAAACAATCCTCTTTTATGTGTTCTCTCCAATTCCTCCCCTTCCCTAAATTCTGATGGAGAAAGAAAAGAGGGAAAGGAGGGGAAGGAGGGAGAAAGGAAGGAAGGAAGGCAAGAAGGAAGGAAGAAAGGAGGGAGGGTGGGAGGTAGGAAGGAAGGTAGTTGAAACCACCCCCATGGCAAATGGGGGACCCTTGGGCCCATCACAGATGCCATTCCCTCAGGAGGTTACTTAGACACCCCCAGACCATTTGATCATCAACAGCGGGCATAATAGCCTTGCTCAGTCTCAGGCGGGCCGCGGGGAAGAATAGCCATCATTTAACGGGGAGGGCAGGGCCACGTGTTCTCAAGAAGGAACGTTGTCTGGGGAACAGAAACCAAGTCCCAACTTCTCACCAGTCCTGTCCAATGCAGAGTCTGTTCTCCAAACATGATCTTTCTGTGGCTGCCGTCACTTGAGTTTCCTCCTCCAGTTCCCGGCACTACTCCTCATTTACTTTTTGAATTACGAGTACGTGCTGTCCTCATTCAAGTGCTCCTTAGGTCCCAGTGCATCCCTCATCTCGTTTCTTTCTCTCCTTCGGCTCCTTACATTCTCAGCCAGCAGACACCATCTCCACAGCCCCAGCAGCAAACACCTGCCCCGGACCAGCAAGTGCAGACAAGAGGCATGTCCGCTCAGTGGAGAGTCCCTCTAAGGAGCAGGGACAGAGGGAAAGATTCCCTCGCCCTACAGACAGTCCACTCTGGGCCTCCCGGTGATATACACACTTGCATGGTATTTGGTACAACTCTACCCTGGGGACTCACTCTCCACCTCTCTGCACAGAGCTGATCCCTTTTTCCTCTCCTTCTTCCTGATGGTCACAATACAATCAAATCCACGACCGTGCAGTAGCTATGGAATCACCTGCTCACTAAAATGGATCTGCAACCCGGATATCAGTGTTTGCAGCTCGGTCACCATCATCCACAGCATGCACAGAATGGCACAAGGGTGGTCTCTCTGCATGCACGTCCCCCCGAAGTCTGAGTTCTCTTTCAGCTCTCGTAGCAACGAGTGTCCTCGGGGTCACTTTCAGTGCCACAGTTATTGCTTTTTTGAGCTTTCTGTTGGTGATGTCATTGTCTGAAATGCCCACCCCCATCTAGTACAGAAGTGCTGTCTGGTGTTCCCGAGAGCAAAACGGCTGTGACGCCTGACAGAGAAATGACAGAGAAAACGCACATGTCACAATGCCCACTCGGGCCTGAGTTACGGCGCTGTGACTGAGCTTGACACCAGAGCCGACCATTGAGAGTCAACAGAAACACACACAGGAGAAGGGTCTGTGCAGACAGGGTGATAAAAATGTTGTGAGCAGAGTCTCACAGAACTGAGTCCTGTGTTCCCCCTTGTGACAATGATTCAGTGCTCACGAGTCCAGGGCTCACAGTGACTCTGTAGACATAACTATGGCAAATGACAGGCATGGAGGGTACCTGGCACCCCAGGATCCCGGGTTCTTCCAGGCTGTGCTACGGAAGGAGAGCATCTAGAATAAGGGACCAGATGGCTCTTCATGCCCCATTGAGGCCATCAGTGGAAGGTGACACCCAGCTTTGGTTCTCCACTCTGGGCAGAAACTACAGATTGCTGGTCAAGATGACATGAGGCTGGATGGAACGAGAGGGGATGATGCTAAGTAAAACAAGTCACAGAAGCAAGATATATACCAGATGACCTCACTCATAGGTGGACTATGAATAGAAAAACAAAGGAACAGATGAAACATAACCAACCCTGAAACATTTGCAACAGAACTGAGATGATCAAAAGGGAATGGGGCGGGCGGGGGCAAATGGCGGCAGAGCCCACTGGACAATGGGGAAGAACACCTGGTGATGTGGTGGAGGGCAGGGTGTGCTGACATGTATCTGAGGAATGGGGAACCTGTACATAGGAGTTATTTTAACGCGTAGAACCATCACCACAGTAATAAAACAGATGACCATGAGGCTTATTCTTTTAACCTCTGAGAAACGAAAGGCACTCTGAGCGCCTGCTGGAGAAAACTCAGCAACCATCTGACACCTGGGGTCCACACGGAGGAGGAACCATGGGGCTGGTGTACAGGGTCCCAGAGGAAGGTTGGGACCCGGGAGTGAAAGCTACCCCAGCGGACCTGAGCTCAGCCCCAGGAAGGTCCTGAGGGCCGCAGGGCCACCTAAATAGGATAGAGGTCTCTGTCACTGCAGATGACACCTGCCAGGTAACACCAGGAAAAGGCCAGCACGGAGTAGAGGGTATCTTAAAATCTGTTGTTCCATGAAAATAAATCCCCAAAAGGAACCCAGGCTCTGTCAGGGCAAAAATCACTGTCCCATCCCCAAAATTACCAGGTCACTCATCTCATGGACTCCGTAAATGCAGTGACATTATCTGCACTTCTGGTGTGGGGTGCAGAGGACCAAGCTCTAGGCACCGCGTGTCATATGGACTTCCGCTGCACATGGGGGCACAGAATTCAGAATGCCACCCCCTAGGCAGAGCTTCCAGGGCCTTCAGCTCTGAAGGTGGAGTGAAGCTAGAACCGTGGCGGATCATCGATTCGCCTGAATTGATGGAGAGCAATCACCATAAAAGCCTTTTCTTGTATGCTTCCAGCTGAGCCCAAAACATCAGTGTGGAAATAAGACCCTTTTCCAATCATTTTAAGACGATAAACCTCAGTGGGAAAGTGACTTGAAAAAACAGAAGCATGAACATCCAGCTCGCTGTGACCATAAGACCTGCAAGGGGCAGCCAGCAGTCCCTTGGAGAGTGACATGGTGTCATGAGGTGGTATCTCCCCTTTCCGTGAGGAAGCAAAGAAGTTCCACCATCTCATCTCATGGCCAGCACTGAAGTGTCCAAGAGACAGATCAGGGGGAAGATTCCAGAATGGTTGCCAGATGCCATTGGGTGTGGCTTCTCATGGTGGAGGCGTCCCCCATAACCCCCAGGGTCTAGGACACCAGCCCTCATGGGACAGCTTATAAGCCAAGCTGCTATATACACATTTGACCTTCCTACCTATCAGCCCACAAAGGAAAAAGGTCTAGATCAAATTTACAAAAATGACTCAGTGAGCACTGATGACGGGCCTTCCATGGGACAGACACAAAAGCCAAGCTCAACTCCCATTCAGAGAGTAAAGCCTCCCTGAGGAGGAAGGTGAGCACAGAAATCAATGGTATCTACCAGTTAACCTCGAGACTCAATTCCTACAACAGCCTAGCGGTCGGGGAAAATTAAGAGGAGCAGAAGGGTCTGCGTGGGCAGGAGAAATGTGATTACATTTCTGGATCTGATGAGCAGACAACACTGATCTGCGCTGTCCAATATGGTAGGTTCTAACCACAAGTGGTTATTTAAGTAAAATGAAATAAAATTGAAAACTCAGTTCCTCCATCACACTGGCCCCATTTCAATTTTGCAATACCGCTATGACAACCATATTGGCAGAGCAGAATTTCTATCATGACAGAAAGTTCTATGGGACAGTTCTGCTCCAGATTGTCCTTACCCCTCAGCATCCTTCAAATGCTCTAGAATGAACTCAAACTCACTCTCAGGGCTGGGTGGTCCTTGGGGAGGGGTCCCTGCCTGGTTCTCAGGACACATTTTTGCCACTCTGACCCATAAGTCACATGCCCAGCCCCACTGAGTGGACTTCTGTTCTCACAGGCAGTTCCCTCCAGCAGATGGCCAGGTTACTTCCCCAGTCCCCTTTGCCCGTCTGATTTCTTCTTACTCTATAGTGTTCAGTTAAAGCATTCTTTCTCTGGGGTTGCTCTTGTTCCCTTAGATGACATGAGACTCCTGTTTTGCCATCAGAGCTGGCCCCACTATCAGTAGTTCACTGATGCCTCCCAGGAAGTTCTGAGCACGTATCTGAGAAGGGAAGACTCAGTGATCAATGCTTGCCTAGAACACTGCCCAGCTCGTAGTAATGACTCCACAAAATTGTGGAATGAATGCGTGATTCTTCATTAGAGTTCCTGTGTCATTGTTAACCATCACAACATGCAATCGCAGTGGGAAAGGACCTGGTATATCCCATTCATCACCTTACTACAGCCTTCAGGATGCAAGCTGGTCAAACCTATTGAGAAACGATGACAAAAGAAACAAAGGGAGAGAAGGAGGGTGTCAGAGAAGAAGAAAGGGATGCAGAAAAGGGGGGAAAAAGAAGGAGGGTGAGAGGGAGCTCAAAGGAAGGAAAAGGAAGAGGCTGGAAAAGAAAAGAAAGAAATAGGTGAGCACATGCTTAATGTAACATTTTGCTCTAGGAGAAGGAAAACAGCTGGTGTTATTGAGTAACAGAATAGCTGGGGAGCTAATGGCACCACACAGACAAGCCTTGACTGAATGATGCTAGAACAATCATTTGCCATCACTAGCTCAAGGACTGGCTCATAAAACCTCCCTGAATACCCTACCCTTGCCGCTCCCACCCCCAACTCAGTGGAATGAGAAATTGACAGAAGTGCACATTAAGCCTTTTATTACAGCCAGCAGCCTAAGACAGGCATCACCTGTCTCCCTGAAATGTGATATTTCATCTGAGACACTGATAATCAGGGCCCATTGGGGGAGTCTGAGACTCTATTCACTGCCTAGTTTACAACAGCTTTATATGAAATGATCTGTATTCTTTACACTTGCTAGTTATTCCCAAGGAATTCAAGGCAGTTTACAAACTTTTAATTCTCATGACACCATGGGAAAGAAGGAGGTTAAGAATCTTGAATTTACAGATGGTAGAAGAGACATGTGACAGGATTAAGTGTCTTTCTTTGCCCAGAGAGGAAAGACTTGTCCTGTCCCCAAGGCCTACCCTTTAGAGGTAGAACATAAGATGGATCTGATTCATCCAAGTCATCTCTGCAGAGAAGTCATGTAGAGGTGGGCTGGAAAGGCTGAAGATGCATGAAGAATGAGGCAGCAGTGAAAGAGGGTATAGACATCAAGGTTGGAAAAAAGGCAGTGAACCAGGAAAGATTGCTGAGACTGAAAACAGGCACAGAGCAGAAGGCAGAAGGGCCTGGGAGGGGTTCTGGGAGGGAGGGGCATCCAAGGCAGGAGGGAAGACAGAGGGTGCAGGAGGAAAGCAGACATCTGAAAGGAACATTTTAGCAAAAGAAGCAAACCCAGAATCACAGCTTTAGAAGCAAGGATGCCTCTAATCAGAGAAGCCAGGTGACTTGCCCAAAGCCACATGGCAAGCTAGGATGGAGGACACCAGAATGCTGAGCAGCTTCTGCGAGCCTGATGGGAAAAAGGAGCAGTGTTTGCCTCATAGTCTTCATTTTTCCCCAATAAAACTAAATGAGGGAAGAGCGGGAGCTAAAGAGAGGTGAAAGACTGTCCATTTAAGAATGACATTGGAGACATTTGCAATATCATAGATGACCCAGAAGGAATTATGCTCAGTGAGATAAGCTAGGAGAAAGACAGACATCGCATGATTTCGCTCATTAAGTGGTATGTAGAGAAACCAAGAAAATGAACTAAATCAAACAAAATAGACTCATAGTGAATAAAAACAAATGAGTGGTTGCAAGAGAGGAAGGGGGAGCCAAAGTGGGTCCAAGATCAAATATGGTGAAGGAAGAACTGGAATGGTGGTGGCGAACTCAATGCAGTATCCATAGATGTTGATTTACTATGGTGCACACCTTAAACTTATACAGGTTATGATGCAAATTCCTTCAGTAGAATTAATTAAATAAAAATAAATAAATAATAATGAAAAAATTAAAGTCACTAAGAAATGAAAAAAAGAGAAAGTGACCCTAGATCACTGGACTTGATGTAAGGTATCGGATTTGCCCTGATGTTGCCCAGCTGAAGTTGGATACAGGATGAATTTTTAGTGCTGGGAAATTAACAGGTGGAACAGATGTTGTATCTCAGTGTCTAAACACAGAAAATATTTCTCATGCACTCCACTCTACAACACAAGCAGGCAGGAAAATTTGCTCCATTCAGGCTCTTGGTAACCGAACTCATTCCATCTAAGGTTACACTCTCCAATATGGAGGCCCCTAGCCATTTGTGGCCGTTCAAATTAATTAAAATGAAATGAAATAAAAAGTGCAGCCCCTTACACAGGCTACCTCCATTTCAAATGCTCAATAAGCACATGGCCACCATAATGAATAGAAAGATAGAGAAAATTGTCATGTCAAAGTTCTTCTAGCGCCTCTGGATCTTCGGCATACTACCAAAAAGCAAAGATGAGAAAGAGTTTGGAAGATTTTATGAAAGAGTAGGAGGTTTGGGGGGCCAAGGCTGGAGGTGCCCCACATAACTTTTGTCCTTGCTCCACTGGCCAGACCTCAGGTGCACGGCCACACCAAATTACAAGGAAGAAAGGAAACAGTTAAGCTATGAACTCAGGAAGAAGAAATGGGCTTAGTGAGCATTTGCCAATTTCTACCACCAATATATTCTAGCAGATTCCTAAAATGAAAAATGGATTTTCCAAATGAGTACTGATAAAAGCAGACTAAAGGAGAACATCTCCCCAATGACTGCTTTAACTTGTAAATGAGTGTTATTTAGCATGGTGGTCAGGCTCATGCTCAGAGTTGTAGTTCTTCAAAAGCAGTTGCCACACATACGTTTTCTAATTCTGAGCTCTTCCAACATTTACTCCCTCTACTTCCTTTCTGTCCCCCTCACTCTGTCACTTAGACTGTGTAGACATACTTGAATCCGTATTCACAGAGGATGTAACAAAAGCAAAAATCAAGAGGAACTAGATCAAACTAAAAAGCTTCTGCACAGCAAAAGAGCAATAAAATAAAAAGGCAACTTACTGAATGGGAGAAAATATTCATAAATCACATATCTAATAAGGGGCTAATAACCAAAACACATTTTAAAAACTCATGCAATTCAATAACAAGAAAACACAAATAATAGAATTTTTAAAAAGGCAAAAGAGCTAAATAGAAATCTCTTCCAGGAAGACATGCAGTTGGCCACCAGTTACATAAGAAGATACTCAACCTTACTAAATCAGGGAAATGTAAGTCAAAACCACAACGAGGACGTGCCCTAGTAATGTAGCGGTTAAGACCACTGGCACAGTCCACATACATCCTAACAATCACGTTCATGACCTGGGGTGAGAGGGAACAAACAAGATGCACATCTAAACAAAATAGAAAACAAATGAAAAATGTTTCCTCTTCCTCTCTTCCTGCCTACCTGCCACGCCTCATCTTGATTCCTGCCAGCTCCTTTCATTAAAATTAAAAAAACCCACAATGAGATATCACCTCACATCTGTTAGAATGGCTATTATCAAAAAGATAAGATATAACAAGTGTTAGAAAGGATGCAGTGAAAGAGAAACTTGTGTGCTATAGGTGGGAATGCAAATTAGTACAATCTGTATGGAAAACAGTATGGAGTTCCCACCAAAAAATTAAAAAGAGAACTCCCATATGATCCAGTGATTCCATTTCTGGGTATTTATCTGAAGAAAATAAAAGCACTATCTCAGAAAAATACCTGCATCTCCATGTCCACTACATCATGATTTACTTAGCCAAACTGTGGACACGACCTAAGTATCCATCGACTAATGAATGGATAAAGAAAATGTGAGATATAGATATTTAAGTACACACATACACATACATACATATGTACAACAATGGAATACTATTCAGTCATAAAAAGGGAAACCCTGCTATTTGTAACATGGATGGAACTTGAGGACATTATGTGAAGTGAGGTCAGAGAAAGATAAATACTGTGAGATCCCACTTCTATATCATCTAAATTGTTTCTCAGTGAACTCATAAATACAGAGAACAGACTGATGGTTGCCAGAGGTAGAGAGAGGAGAATGGGGGAAGTAGGTGAAGGTGGTCAAAGGGTACAAAGATAAGATAAATAAATCCCAAGGGTAAAATGCACACCATGGTGACAATAGTCAACAATACTGTAATAATACTGTATAATTCTGTATTTATATATATTTGCTAATAGAGAAAATATTATAGCTATGTGTGGTGATGGATAGTAAATAACTAAACTTATTCTGATAATCATTTCAAAATATACACAGATACTGTCAAACCAGGTTGCACACCGAAAGCCAATACAATACAATGTTGTACGTCAATTATATCTCAAGTTAAAGAGTTTGTTAAGCCATTCTCAGGGGAATCTTAGCTCCTTTCTAACTTTTCTGTGTACCTGCAGTACCTGAAGCCTGTATTGGACTTGAATGGGTTCAATTCAGTTCTACAATCTTCCCGGATCTGGGCTGAGGGCACAGTTAGGTCAGGGAAAGGCCCCAGGGCATAACAAATCAAAAGAGATACAAAACCTCAGGGAAAGCTGGAAACAATTAAAACACTTTGGGCTGATATGAATGTCTAAAGAGAGAGAGAAAAAAGCATTCAAATGAGAGACAACGTCTGGTGAGCGGAACAGGGAAGGACTGTGTGGAAAGGAAGACAACATTGGCTGCAAAGGCCAAGTCTGATTTCAACGGGATGGAGGTGGGGGAGCAACTTACAAGGAAAGGGGTGGCCATGCTGACCTTGCCCTAAAGACAAGACGGAGGTCCATGCAGAGTGAGTCTTTGCCTGTGTCTGTGGTGGCACTCACCTCCCAGACTCTCAGCTCTATCTCCTCATTCAGAGACTGCTGGGATACACTGTTTCCTATCCGGCATCATGGCCTGGAAGCTCTCTCGGAGCCGTGGCCTAGGACACCAGGGTCCCCCAACCACCCCCACCATGTGTTGCCCATCTCCCAAAGGATTACTGCCCTCTTTGGCAAACCATTACTTCATGAGTTGTGTCTGATTTTTGGAGTTTCAAGTAGTAAGTTAAATATGGATCCTCTTATACCATTTTGACCAGAAGTCAAATCTCTGTCATTGTTATGTCCACACGCCAAATGAGTACCTTGGAAAGAGGGTTGAGATTCCAAGTTCTACATGTTCTCAAACTCCGCAAAAATCCTAGCATCAAGTCCTTCCAATGAATCTCCTTTTCTGTTATCATCATCACAGTTCAAAAGTTATCATCTGAACTATCAAAGTAATTACCTTTTAACTAAATGATGAACACAATGATAAGTGTTTTATTTACATATGTTTGTTGCTGGCAACTCCTTGAGCATTGAGTTTGATAAATACTGTGCAGTGAATTATTAAGAACATGTCACTCTGGAGCAGACAGCCTGAGCACAAACCCTGGGGCTATACAATCCACTGGCCACGTGACCTTGGGCAAGTCACTTAATCTCCTTGTACATTCATTTTCTTCACTGTAACACAGAGATACTAACGGCATCAAATGCAGGATCATTGAGAGGGTTAAACGATTTACTGTACGTACATGATGCATAGAGCAATATCCAGGAGAGTGAGAGCAGTGTGGAAATGTTAGCTAGGTTCACTGACTTGAATCAAACTGGTCTCCTCGCTTTCAATTTCTTGTCTCTCCAGGAGTTACATCCTTTAGTAACTGATTCTCCATATGCAAGTTCTGTTCCATCACATCCTGTCGTGAAACCTTCCCTGGCTCCTCATGAAGCCCTCGAAGGGCTCCACCCTCTCTCTACAGCCCCACTTTCTAAATTCCTCCTGCCCTCACTGCTACATCAACTCTTTGCTCCAACAATATTGCTCTATTTGTCAGACTCTCAAATACATCTTTCTTTTGACCTTTGCTCCTCAATCATCTCCACTTGGAATTCTACTTTATAACCCTCTCTCCACCCCAGTTTACCCCCAATCAAAATACTCTCATCTTTAAGAGTCCAACTCACACTCCACTGCCTTGTAAAACCTAGCCTGATGACTCTCTTAATACTCACGTTTTATGTCCTTTCAACGACCTTGCCAAGCAATTGGTTTTCATATAACCTCCACTGGCTTCCTTTTCTAGTACTTGCCATCAGATCTGTGCACCTAGAATGTACTCAATAACCAGTTACTCGGTGGACAAATAAGTTAATTTGACTCAGGACTAATAAGGATGTCTAAAGCAAACAACCAAACAGAAAATTCTTTTCTCATTCAGTTCTTTGTGGGAGAAGCTTAGCTCCTTGTCATGCAAATGGCAGGAAGAGGGAGCCCAAAGTGCCACATTATGCTGGCAGCTTTGGCAGCGGGAGTTGGGGGGGGAGGGCTGGAGCAGGGGTGGAAGGGGTTGGCGGGGGAGATGGGGGTGGGGACAAGATAGAGGTCACAAAACTAAAAACCACAAAATCCCACTTGCCAGTTTCCGGGCCCTCAAACTTGTCTAATTAACCAGCCTCTCTGAGTTAAATGTGCCAAAGAGGCAGAACATCCCACCAAATATAGACTCTGCCACTATCCCTCCCCTGGAAATAGAAACAGCAGCAGCTCAGGACACAAAGGAAGAGTGACATGATGTCAAGGGATGGGAACCGGCCTGCTCACCCTGCGGCGAGTAAGAAATAGACCAGAGTTGGGGACCACTCCCTATGTCTTCTGGGACAGGTCTTCCCAAAAGGCTGGGGAAGCAGGGACAAAGGAAAGTATGCCACATGCCACCTACTAGCATGAGGTCCTCTCCGTCTGTTCCTAGACACTGAGAGAAGAAAAGAGAACTCTGATATAAAACTGGTCCCTGCAAGTTCTGCAACCCTCTGCTGGCTCCAGAAACATCTGGAAGTTCATTGCTGCCACTAAATACAAAAAACTCAGCACTGTCCACCCTCCTTCCCTGTTCCTTGTCTCTGTCCCAGAGGAGTGAGTAGCTCAGCTTCCTGGGTGGGCAATCTGGTCGAGGTTTATTTTAAAGCAAATAACAACAAAAGAGGATTCCACGCAGATGGCTCATCTCAAATATCTCCAAACCCCCTCCACATCTTTGCCACCCGCGGGTTTGTACAATTCGCTCTTTGAACAGCCCAGGCCCTGGTTCCATTCACTCTGCGATTATGTATCAAATGCCGTCTGTGTGCCAGCCTCCAGCACTAGAGACTAAATAGGAGGAGTGCACACACAATTTCTGCCCCAGTGGAGATGGAAGTCTACAGGGGGAAGCAGACATTAAAAAAGTGCCCAGATATGCAAGTAATTACATAACATGGAAGTGCCTAAGAAGGTTCCATGGTACATGGTGCAGCTAGAACCTGCAGCCTGGACACCCAGCCCCATCTGCGGCAGACCCCTCACATGGCTCCCACCCTGTGGCACCACGGTGGCTTGCTGACGTGTGTCCCCTCACTAGCATGTGAGGTCTAGAAATCCTGGCTCCCCTCTGACACTCCCCTCTGAGCTTGGGCCTCCCACAGCAGTTCCTCCAGTAAGTGCAATAAACACTTACAGAGCTAGTGAAGGAACTCCTTTTCAGAAGTGTGGAGGATCCCCTGGAAAATACACGTACCAAACAAGACTATGAATGAACGACAAATCAACCAACATGAATTTGACCCTAAAAAAGCCTTTTTTGTCAGAACTGCTTTTAAGGTTTTCGCCCACAGCGTGCATTAACAAAAGCGTGGGACAAAGCTACCTGAAACACAACTAAACTGTAAGCTCCATGAGGGCAGGGCCTGTGTCCCAGTCATCGTTTCTGGGTGAGCTTACCGTGCAGTCTATAACTACTTGCTGAATTAATTAACAGATGCCCACCGTATGGTTCTTAGTGAACGCCCACTAGTGATGCCCGCTATATTGTTATCAATAAACAGATGCCTACCATGCTGTCGTCATTAACAAATGTCTCTACTTGCTTGGAACCTCTGGTCTCTCCTTCTTTGGTGTCTGGACTCCTTCTCCAGAGCAACTGCTTTCTGCTGTCTTGTGAATATGTGACACCAGTGACTAATTGTGCTTCTCTTGTTATTCTGGCTGCACAGAAGCTCAGCGCCAATTCCCAAGTCCACTTTCCACTGAAGGCATTTGTGCTACGCGTGCGCCATGTCTTGTTTGTTCTGAACTGTGTGTGATTATGCTCCCTCTGCTCGAGTCCTCCTTTCGTGTCTTTTATCTGTATTAACTGATGGATGTAGAAGTGCAAAAGTTATAAACAACTCAGATGTGCAAAAACAGATCTTTCAATTTTTTTTAAACCAAATTCATTTTTCTTATGCAGTCCCAATCCCTTGGATCATGGAGAGGTTTGGGTGGGGTGGGATTCAAACTTGCTTTTTCTAGTTATTTTAGATTCTACTAGCTTAAAGAGTTGTTTGTTTGTCTTGCTTGCGCTTTTAGGACCAAAAATGAATGAATTCAGAATTGAATTTCCTACCAAGTCCATTCTACTACTAATTTTTAAACAAATGTCTGGGCTTCAGGAGGCCCTCGGGCATCTTAACAGCACTGGAGAAGAAGCTGTGGTCCTCACAGATCCTCATGGGTCTGCAGCACAGGGGGTGGGGCTGGCCTGGCCCTAGGAACCCAGAACCCCTGGGTTCTTTGGGGTGTCATGCTTCATGGTGGCACCAGCTACTAAGGAAACACCTCCAGGAGAGCGCCCCACCTTTGAGGACTCTGGATTCCAACTGTAGGACAAGAAATTCAACAAATTCACTTAGAGAAAGTTTCATGATGTGGCCTCCCGAGCTTCACACACCCCAGAAGGCCTGTGTGAATGGGCAGAGAATTACCTTCCCTCTGGGGAACTTTGATTGACAGTCAGAGCAAGACTTGTGACACAACGGGCATCCATTTTCTCCTGCGGCCCCAGCAGACCAAGAAACAGAGACTGAAGAATGCTGACATTCAAAAGACTTGGTCGCAAGCCAGGTAATTTCTCCAGTTTTCAACCCCCACACTGCATTATGTGCAAGGCTGGAATTAGTGGAAATTTCCGAGCTAGAAATACCTTGGAGCCAAGGAGTTTTGAAATGTTGACAAGTAACTCTTCACTGGTGCTTGCAGGCCCGCATAATTAAGTGAGGGGTGTCCCAACCTGAACCAGTGGAGCCTCTTAGACAAAGGAATCCACTTTCCTCTGCAGCGTCTGCTTCGACTCTTTGAGGACAGGCAAGCTTTTAGCAGAGAGTCATCTTCTTGACAAATCGCCTTCGATATAAATCCTGGTGTTCATTCAAAAAGAACCTACTGTGTGCCGAGTGCTTAGCACACATCATCTTCACTCTAAGGACTTCACTTTAAGGATCCAGAGGGAGAGTGTTAGGACCTCCATTCTATGGGTGTGGAACTGAGCAACTGGATTTCAAAACCCAAGCCCCCTCACCAGCTGTCTCCAAGATATTTCATTTCCCCACTCCTTGAAACACTGAAAACAAATTCGGAGTCGATAGAGACCACATACCCCCAAAATAATTTTCTTCTTTCTTTTATACCAATTTTTTTTCCAAAATTGGCTCCATGGTTACTTGTATTAAATGCTGACTGTGGACAGAAACTGCCACCCTCCCCAGTGGTCCCGGCTCCCACCCCATCTGTTTTACTCTGTCCTCACAAGATTGAAGAGGAAAAATGTCAGATGTAAATTTTGAAAAGCAGCTTTTACTGAAGCTCCATGCGGATGTCTGAATTGTTTCTGTTACACAAGCGGACAAACTTTTTCTCGCCTCAAGCTGATATTCTTCTTTCAGGCTAATTTTGATTTTCAGCTGCTTTTATTATTTCTAATTCAGATGTCTTTAATCACTCTTGAGAAATCTTTTCAACAATAAAATTGGTACCACAGGTTCTCTGTGGAAATAGTTTTCATTTGTCACCTCGTTATAAATATCTCCTTTTCGGATATTCTGGTAGCTCAGTAATACATTTCTCTTTGCCAAGTACTTCACATGGCTATCTATCAAAAGCATTGGCAAGGTTATTCTGAAAGCTATGTACAAAACAAGGCATTAGTTTCAAGGAAAGCAGAATAAATTACAAATAAGTTGCATACTTCTCATGGTTCTGAGACAGAATTATAATCATTATGTTGGAAAATAATTAAACTATGAAAGCTAATTGACTATATCTAACACAGCCCTTCTGAAACAATCTTTTAAATAGTCAACTCTCTATTTCCTGTTATGTTCACTTTTCACTAAAGTTGAAACATACTTATTAACCCAAATCAGTTGGTCTGGAAGGCCTCAAACGTTTGATTTATTTTGTATTAATATTTTCTACAACAGTAATTCAGTGCTCCTTGGACCAGGCAAAGCTCCAAGATGTTTTCAAGATTGCAAAGCGCCACAAAAACCAGTGTCCTGGGATGAACTGGGAAATGATTCTGTGGGGGGATTGGATAAGATGGGAAAAAAAGGGAAATTAAAAGGGGAGATGAGATGATGCCAACTGGATTCAAAAGAGTTTTTGAAGCAGCGTTTAGGATCTGGCACCAGACCAAGTATCTTCAACCAATAATAAATGTTGCTGAGAATCTGCCTTGAACCCCAGAAGAAGTAGGATTCCTGGATCCAGGAGGTGTGACTACAATACTCTTCTGAATGGCAACTCTCTGGAGACGGGGACACAGGAGACACAGCTCTGCCAGGAACGGGTGGCTCAGTCGGGACCACCCCCATGGTAGCCCCAGAAGGCGGCTAGCAGGTAGGTCAGGCAGGGATTTGCCTTCTTCAGTACAGAAAAATGGCAAGAGCACGTTTGATGGGACACAAGCCTCCAAGGAAAGTCCTTTCGTTTATAAAACTGAATTCTGAGTCCCTCGGATGGCCCGTGTAAGGATAACAGGCCCACAGCAAGAGTCTGCACAAAAGGGCCTGCGATGGAGGCTCTGACTCCAGTCAGCCCTGCTCCATCGTGTTTTCATTCACCCAACACAAAGGCACGTGCTCTCTCTTCACTTTTAAGAGTCTCAGGTTCAAAGACTGCAAGTGAACTGCCTGAGGTCACACAGCCGAAGAGGCAGGGGCAAGTCTCCCCTTGCCGCCCCTTCCACAGTCTGTTGGCCACCAAGCCACCAAGCCCAGGAGCCCCTCTCCGCCCCTGAACAGCACCCCTGCAGATTTGGCCTTGTCTTGTGAGCTGATGGCTCACCTCTCAAATGGCAAAAGGGATGAATAAGACAGCAGAGAAAAATGACTAGATTTCACTGGGAGCCCGCCAAGTGCCGAGGCCAATCCGAGATATTTGCTGAGTCCTAGGCAAGAGGCCTGGGGCTCTGCAACCAGCAATCTCAGAGGGTCTGCTTGGCGTCTCGCGCATTGCACCCTTAAGCCAGGAGCCAACAGGACCCAGAGGACAGAGCCCCCTGTAGCAAGACAAGGGGGAGGCGAGGTGCCAGCGGGCAGCCCTGTCCTCTGTCATTAAACAGAAACTGTAAGATGGGAAGAGCCTTCCAGAGAGGACAGTCAAACAGGAACCAGGTCAGAGTGGGGAGTCCTGGTCTCTGGGGACCCCAACCAGCCTCCATCTGATAACCTTTCCCAGCTCTTGGTAGTCCATGAATGTGGAGTTAGAGGGACGATACCCCAAATTCAAAGCTATGACAGGTCGCAGGTTCCTGTTAGGCTCCCATGACAGTGGAAGGACACCCAGAACTGTCTCCCATGTGCTGTGACACAGGGCATATGCCTTTGTCCTCTCCCTCTGACGGTGATGGGGGATGGGGGGACCAAGAACCCATATTCACCTCCTCAAGTGAGCCTGTCCCTGGCTTTCTGGAGGTCATTTCCTGCTAAGTGTCAGGGCAGCAGGGCAGGCTTCTGGCCCCTGGACATGGGGAGAGAGCCCTCCCCTCCCCACCAAGGCAAATATGGACCCCAGAGCGTCTGCCTGCAGCACGCTCTGTATCATCCGGCCTACATGCCCCTTATCGGGCAGGGACAACAGCTGAGGCAGCCACTCTACTGTCACCGGCCCAGTCTCCTCTCGCTAACATTTCAGTAGGATGACAAGAAGCCATGCCCACAGGCTGCAGCTGGCGCCTGCTTTCAAGTTTACATAGGGGAGGCCTGAACTCCAGGTCATTCTGCAGGCTGGGTTCCCCTTCCGGCCACACCCTACCATGCTCACACAGGGGCACCATTCATCAGTGTTACACCCCCCACGCCCAAGTGAGAAGCCCACCCACCACATCCATGCCAGAGGAGGCTTGGCTAATGCAAGTTCCCCAAGGGCCACAAGCCACTCGTAGACATGTTTTTGGCGGTCTGTTTGGGCAGACACCGCTTAGCCACTCAGGATGAATGAGTGAGCAAAACCAACATCCTGCCCCGCAGGGAGCTCCACTCCAAGGATGGAGATGGCTAACAATGACTGCAATAGCCCTGGAGTTATAACATGACTTGGAAGCTGATAAGTAAGCACTTGGCAGAGGAAATGCAGGACAGGATAGGGGTATGGGGTACAGGCAGGAGACAGTGCAGATTCGGGGGAAGGAATCTCGGGGAGACAATGCAATCAGAACAAAAACCCAAGGAGGTGAAGGAGTTCACCCATCGCATCCAAAGGGAAGAACATTCTAGGCACTGGGGAAGAGTGAGTGCAAAGGCCCTGCAGGGAAGAGGTGTCTGATTTGGTCCCTCCATTCTCCTGAGCAACTTGGAGGGTTGACCTTTTTGTTCTTAGGGTGCCAGTCACCTACTCAGGCACTTACGGGGACTACAGCAGTACCAGCATCTCAGGTTTCAGGGGCTGGCTCCAGGGAGGAGGTCTAAGACACTGTCTCTCTGAGTCCCTCTGTTCCAAATGCAGCCTCTCCACTTGCCCCTTAGCTACCCTGGTCTGCACCGCACTCCTCAGAATTATTATAGCAAAGGATGTCTCTCATTCACTTTCTATAAAGTGCTCACAAAGGGTTAGTTTTGCTTGTGCTTTCCGGTTGTTCTCATGCATCTATCTCTCATCTTCCCAATGAGACTGTGAGGACCTGGAGAAAGGCAGCCGCCTTTTAGGTTTCTTTATAACCTTTAGCCCCAGACTCAATATGCCCTGGACATCACTGAAGGAAACTTGAGGGGAGCATCATCTGTCTACTGTGAGGCACCACAACCTGGAGCAAGGGCTGCAAAGGGGATGCCAGGAGGACCCTCCATATGGCGCTCTGCTCTAGGACACGCTCCCCAGCAGTGACATACTCCCCAGGGAAACTGAGCCTATGGGGCCTCTGGAACTTCTGAGGGGAGAGTCAGACCCTGTCAGTCTCCCTGGCCTGGCCCTCCAGTGAACTCATACGGGAACCCTGGGAGATCCCAGGGCGAGACACACTGTAGAGTCGAGAGTCCGCTTGGAGAGGTGCAGCATAGTTTCACTCGTGTGGACTGTACAGAAACAGAACAAATGAACAAACCAAGGACACTCACAGGGCATGGGACAGTGGCTGTGGGAGCAGGATTGCAGGGAGAAGACAGAGGGAACAAGGCAGTGGTGGAGGAAACCCAACTCTGGTGACGGGCGTGGCGTGAAATGCACACAGAGGAGCGATTTCAATATCCTGCAATGCATGCAGCAATGCAAACCAAATAAAGAATAAATTACCTCTTAAAAATAAAATCCACATCTCTATTTTTAAAAAACCCACAGAGAAATAATGGCTGGAGAAAAGATGACTGGAGAGGGTTGGACATCAGTGTAATCTATAATGTCTTCTTTTCCTAAGTCTTCCCTCCCCAAATAAAGATGTTTGAAGAAAATACAATAAACTGTCACTATTAAATGTGAGTGGTGGGGACCTACATGAATGCCTTATAAAAAGCATTCAATATGTGTCATCATTAAAATTTTAATTTAGAAAGTCTAAAGAGAAAAAATGTGGTTCTCACGTCTCCTTTCCATGTCCGCCCCACCCCAGCCCCCGGTGCCTCCCTGGATGAACATTTCTGAATCTTACTGTCATAGTGCTTTGCTCTGATTCCTAATGATGAAGGGCATCGGGGAGATTTCGTTTTTCAAGAGGGTGGGCAAAACTTTAGTGTAAAGATATAGGCCAGCTCCCCCAAGTCCCCTCATTGAAATCTCGCCCTAAAACAATGAGGAGGCTCCACCATGAGGGGGATTTACCGCCTTCTCTAGCAGATTAAGAAGTTACTGTCAGAATCAAGTTAAATTGCACGGAAATCAATAAAACGACATTTCTTGCACATCTCCTTTTGTCAATAGAGGAAAGTACCGATTACACAACTTAATCTTAGAAGAACCTCAGGACTGGAAGCTCTCGAGATGCAGTCAGAGCCGCTACCCGGGCCTTGGGGTATGTACCCCTGGTGGTAGCCAGAGATGGCAAGAGGTGGGAAGCAGAGGGCAGTGTCCTGCAGGGGTGGCACCCCGCTTCCTCGGAGCCCCCAGGGCTGTCGCCGCCTCCTCCAGCTCCTGGCTGCTCCTCCCCACATCTGTGACGAATCTATGTCTTTGCCTCTGTTGTTCCTTCAGCCTCCCCCCTGTGCACCAAAAACATCCTGCTCCAAGGGAAGCACAAACGCCATGTCCTTCATGAGCTGTTTCCTGGCCTTCTCCGGCAGAGTCCATCCCTCCCTCCTCTGTGGCCCTTAGTGTGGGGCACACTAGTTTGTATGTATTTGCTTACATGACTCTGTCTTCTCCACACTGTTGGGGGACTCAACCAGGCAAGCCTCACCTAGACAAATAGGGACAAGAAAGTTCAGGGACTGATCAAGATTTCAGCAGTTAGCAGGTGTCTGAGCCTGTCCTTAAACTCAGCACATGCAGGATGCTTCCCATGGAAGGATCAGAAATTGCATCCAAAGAACTACTCTAGGTTTATCAAAAATTCCTGTCAGTCCCACAACGGCTTCTCTGGGTTTCTGATAAAATGGTACAAGTGAGGCCATGTAAGTGGGGAGCATTGCTGGCATATGCATTAAGCTGGTATTTGAGGAAGAGACATATGGGAGAAATGTTACCAGGACATTATGTAGTGTGTTCGGCGTGCTTTTGAGGGAGGACGGTTTATAGACGTCGCTCTGTGCTGCTGCAAATGATGGCGCATTATGAATAAGTCAGATGTAGCACACAGCTTGGCAATGGCCAGTTTCCCCCACTCACAAAGCAGAACATTTATGTGCAACCCGTTTCCCAAAAGGAACTGTCTAGACTTTTCCAAGAGGTGTCCACGATTCACTGATTATTTCTGAGTTCAGTTGATCACCAGCCCACAATAAGAAAGCTCTTTCTAAGATTAAAATAAACCCCTCCTGCAACCTGTGAACACTTCTACAACTACACACCGACTAATGTTCCATCAAAGACTCGACCGAGCATCCTTTCTGTGCTAGAATAGAAATCATCGCCAACCCCACTGTTGCCTCTTGCAGCAAACCGAAACTGAGTGTGTGACCTTCAGCATGACTGTGCATGCTTCGACTTGGCTAAGTCTCCAGAAATAGCACCTGACAAGGAGCCAGAGCAGCGGGTAGACCTCTCTCCAAACAACAGAAAGGCTGCTGTCACTGGTCCTCTCAAGAGGTGAGGCAGGCGAGGTTGTGGGTCCCCTGTGTGGGAGAAGATGAGGCATCTCGCCCCTGCGGAGAGCTGGCTTGCAGAGGAGCCTAGCCTATTGTGACAGTCAGCCCTCTCCTGTTCTCCGGATGGGCAAGGCAGCCCTCTCTACTCTGTAGGTGACCCTCCCTCCTGCCTGTGACAAAGAGAACCTTCCCAACCTTCCACCCGCAAATCCCTCACTCCCTCCCCTGGCAAATGTCAGCAGCTCTACATTTCCTTGCTCACCATGAGTGAGCAGCAGGAAGAAACCCCTCCCAGCCCTGAAACTCCTTCCCTGCTGCCCATTCACAGCGAAGAGGCAGTGATTCCCGGATGTTGTCTGATCCAGTGGCGGCACACCGGGCGAACCCCAGGGGTGGGTGTGCGCAGCATCTAGGCACCAAATGTCTTTCAGCCATTTGGGGTCCATCTATAGAGCTTTAACATCCGTGTAAAACTAAACACTCTCTTTTGGCTTCTTTGTCTGTTTAAGGAGGAAGAAGCACTCTACTTCATTTTTATGTAGTTATTCGTCTTGTTTGTTCTCCCCAGCCCGGGGCCACGAAGCCAGGCCCTCGACCACCACCGGTGACTGACTCTTAAAACAGCTCCTGCAGCGTTCCTAGAAGCATCCTTGATTTCAAAACATGACACAAATCAAAATAGGGATATGAAAGCAGGTATCTGTCCCCACCTCCTGGGTGAGGAGCCCGGGACAGGGGCAGGGACTGTCTTTGCTCACCAGGTGGCCTGACAGGGGAGGAGGGCAGCAACTCCTGTGGAAACAATTTCCTTTGCTGCTAAGAGCAAGGCCCAGGGGCAGCCTGGGGAGCTGGCTCCACGGTGGCTCCAAGAACCCCAAACAGTCGCTTCCCAAGCACCACATCTTGACCCCTCCAGCTGAGCCTCTTTCTGTGTTAGTTGTTTCAGAACCCATTCAAGCAACCAGTTATTGTGTCCCTGGGAGCCCATGAGTACTCTGCAGCTCCCACCAGGCTCCAGGGTGGGGAAGGGGAGTCAAGCAGTTGGGCCACCCCCACCTGGAACCCAGGCCCAGGAAATCCCAACACAGCAGGAGCTGCCTCAGGGGATAAAGTCATGGGGCCCAAACAGCCTCCACAGGGGCAGAGGAATCTGAACAAGACTGAGGCCTGCAGGGCCCGGGTCTCTCCTCGCAGCAAGGCCTGGTGGCAGGAGGTGTAAAGACAAGGTCTCAGGTCCCTAGAGGGACTTGAGCGAAGGTATTCCTGAAAAGGGGGTGGGGCAGCAGGCTCACTGGGTCCAGTCACTAAGGGACCAAGAGTCGACAATGCAGCTTCATGTCCCAAGCACGAGGCATGAAGTGATGTGTTAAACTAGGGGAGGGCAGGTGTGGGTTAGTTAAAGAGCAAGGGGACCATATATGACCCACCTTCTCTGTGTCACAGTCAGCATGATGGACACACACACGCACACACACAGGAAGGGGGCAGCCAGGTGGTATGGTGGCCGCAGAGTCCTCCACCCTACTCTACCCCTGTGACTTCATGCTCTACTTCCCAGAGGTCCAAAGGAAAATAACTTCTACGAATGCCTCCAAGTCATCCAGGTCACCCTGATAAATCTGTCTGTAGGGGCGCACTGGCCTGAATCAAGGAAATCCCAAGCTGACCTGTAAATCAAGTCTAACGGAACATTCTCAGCGTGCCTGCAAACCTGGGTGTCAGGAACCGTGATGGCCTTGGTGGGCTGCAGAGGCAAGAGGACCTGCCTGCACTGACCTGCAGGCTCACAGCCGGTTGTCGGCTGGTTCTATGACTACTTTGACCAACAGAATGCACTGGAAATAACATTGCCAATTTCTGGGCCTAGGCCTGGAGAAATGGTTTCTAATTCCTCTTTCAGGGCGTAGATAATCTGAGAATCCTGAGCTTCCATATTGGACATTCAGCTACCCTGAGACAGTCTTACTAGAAGACCAACCAAGCCTAGCCTTCCAGCCACATCCATCAAGATGGCAGATACATGAGTAAAGCCTCCTTGGACTTTTCCAAGCAGCCCATCTGTCGAGTGAATGCAACCAATGACTCAAGTCAACCCCACCTGGAACAAAAAGACTGCCCACTGAGTCTTGCCTAAATCTCTGATCTACACAACAAGGAGATACTATAAAATGGTTGTTTTACACACTAATTTTGAAAGTTATTTGTTGTGCAGCAATAGATGACAGGACACAATGGACTCATCTCTTCTCACGCCAGAGATATCCTGGAAGCTCTCACCTCTCCCTGGGCTCAGTCATCATCTAAGTGCCAAGGATTCGATTTGCATCCCCCACCCTGCTCTGCCTCATGAAGTCCATGCGTTCTAGTATCATCTCCCCTTGAATATCTCACAAGCATCTCAAACTCAGAATGTGAAAAATCTGCTGCATCTCTTGGGCTTCCTGTCTGATTAAATGAAACCACTATTCAGCCTGGTGCTCAAAAAATGAAGAATGGTACCATCCTCTCCTCCTCCTCCTCCCTTATCTCCCATAATCTCCCAGTCCTGTCACTTATAGCATTTTAATAGTTCAAATATCTTCTCTTTCCACCATCCTTTCTGCTGATACCTTTGTCTATCCCACTAATGCCTTTGTCCAGATGACTAGTGTCCCAACTAGAGAATCTTGACTTCTCCCCAAATCTTTCTCCACACAAGTCAGAGATTTTTGTAAAATACCAATAAATTCACATCTGATCATATCACAGTGAAACTCTGTCTGGACCTCTTCAAAGGGCCTGTGCAAGGTTCACCCTATCTCTTCCTGCCCCCATCCCTCAACCAACACTTCCTCATGCCAACTGTTTATGGCCCCAAGCACATCATGCTCTCCAGAGCTTGTGGGCCCAACGTGGTTCCCTTTGCTTGGAATATTCTCCTTCACCTTTTACTTGGCTAATTGCAAATTATCTTTCCGGCTCAGAGTAGATGTGACCTCCTCCAGAGAGCCACCCTTGATTCTCACAACTAGATTTTATATGCTGAGATACTCTGTTCAGACCTGTCAAGCCTTTATCCCACTCTGGTACAAAAGCTACTTGGTGGACAAGTCTGAAGTATGGCTTGTGGTATCCCCAGAGCTTGATCTATAGTAGACATCCATTAAATGCTTAGGGAATATAGAGATGGAGGTCACTCATAGGACCCACGAGAGATGCTGGATTCCTATCCTTTCTAGATGAGGAGAGGAAGCCATAAGCAGCCAGAGAGTTGACCATTTCGTTAATTTCCAGTGATGTGCAGTTGGCAATGATCTGCGTTAGACAGAGCAGACAGTGTTATAGCCAAGAACCAGCAAACGTTCAGAAGCCAGGGCAGCATGGCAGAAGCACCCAGACACCACTCTGAATGGGGCATCAAGGTTCAATGCAAGTCCCTGTCCTGCTCTTCCTAAGGTCAGAGCAGTGCTTACCAGGTCTGCCTGGGGCCAGCGCCAGCAGCACTTCCCATCCTGCACACAGCCCAACTTCCCATGCCCATGCCATCAGAAAGGATGCCTTATGTGAAATGGCTCACAACCCAAGTACTGCATTGAGATGAATCAAAGGGGGCAGATGCTGGCGGGGTCCCCAGGGACTTAGAGCCAAGGTCCCATCACCCACTCACTGGAACCACCACAGCCACCCACGGCCAAGGAGCAACTGAGCTGACATCTACACACGACTGATCTATTTCTTCCCTCTTAGCACCGTAAGATGATATAGATGTGGAACAAGTGGCAGAGGAGGCGGTAAAGAGAGAGACCAACGCATTAATTATTCAAATTTATTCATGTTTAACTTCAGATAATAATGAAAAGAAATTCAATATTTCTGCAAAGACTGTCTAGGTAGGAGACCTTAATGTTTCTTTGACAGATCTAGGAAATAAAGTATTCTTCTCTTATTTATTTAATCTCATGTAATCATTAAAGTCCAGGAATTCTTAAAAATCTAGCAATAAGTAACTCGGAAACCATCAAAGGACCCTGCGAATGCCAATGGAAGAACCCGTCCTCCCCCTCAGCTCCCCCCACTCACCTGGACACTGTCACTTCCCACTGCTCAGTGCCCTTTTATTCTGTATCAGAGGTTTTTCACTGGAAATACAAAGAGTTGCTGCAACGGAAAGGCCCAGAACTTCCGCCACCCTAAACTTCTCATCCCTCTTTCCTGCTGGTCAAATCCCCTCCTGGGAATAGCAGTATGAAGATGTTATGAAAAATTAACATTTCCTAGCTGGGGATAGAATCAAACATGGTCATGCCACCTTGAGCTGATGACAGGAGTCTCTGACATGTCAGTGTTTACTAGGGTTCCAACAAGGCAGCAAACACTATCTACTCCAGACGTGGGTGCATGGAACCATCCTCACTCCCAGTCCCATCTCCCCACCTCCTTGCAATCACACCTGTAAGATGAATGATGTCCCCAATGCACCCACATTCCCATATCACTGAACCTATGAGTATTATCTTATAGGGCAGAAAGGACTTTGCAAATGTGGTTAAGGATTTTGAGATGTTGAGACGACCCCGGATTATATGGGTAGTCTTATACACAACGACAATGTCCTTCTAAGAGAGAGGCAGAAAGAGATTGGATGTGGAGAAAGACAACAGAACTATGGAGACAGAGAGGGGAGTGGGATGGTTATAAACGGAGGAATGCCAGCCATCCCCAGAAGTTGGGCAGATTCTTTCCTGGAGTTTCCAAAGGAAACAACCCTTTTAGCCCAGTGATTTAAGCCTAATAATACCGATACCTCACTTTAGACTCCAGAACTGTGAGAGAACATATTTTTGTTGCTTGAAGCCACCAGCTAGCTGTGTGGTCATTTGTCACAGCATCACAGAAAACTGATAATAACACTCAAAATGCATTTTCTCCATAGAAGAAAGCTGAAGTATGCAGCATCAGAGAATGTGGGCCATTTCCCTTGTCTTGGAGAGTCCAGAGTAGGATTTTTCTCTACTCTGTATTTCTCTACTTGTATTTCTGTAATATCTAAAATATACAAATAACTGATAAAACTCAACAACAGAAGAACAAGCAATCCAATCAGAAAATGGGAGGAGGAATTGGAGAGACACTTTTCTGAAGAGGACAGACAGATGGCCAACAGGCACATGAAATTATGTTCTTAGCAGTAAATTATGTACTACTCACTGGCTATCAGGGAAATGAAAATTTAAAAAACAATGAGCTACACCTTACACCTGAAATACGGACTATTGTCCAAAAGTCTGGAGATAACAAATGCTGGTGAGAATGGGGAGAAAAGGGAACACTTTTGCACTGTTGGTGGGAGTGTAAATCGGTACAACCCCTATGGAGAACAGTTTGGAGATTCCTCAAAAAACTGAAGATGGAAATCCCATATGATCCCCTCATTCCACTTCTGGGCATCTACCCAAAAGATACAAAAGCGCCATCCACAGATGCATGCACCCCCATGTTTATTGCAGCGCTATTCACAGTAGCTAAGAACTGGAAATTACCTAAGTGCCCAACATCAGATGAATGGATAAAGAAGATGTGGTACATATACACCATGGAATACTACACAGCCCTTAGAAGAGATGAAATCCTGTCGTTTGAATCCACAGAGATGGAACTAGAGGGGATTATGCTAAGCGAAACCAGTCAAAAGAAGAAAGGTAGATATCAGATGACTTCACTCCTAGGTGGAATGTGAATAAACAAAACAAAGGAACAGATGAAACATAACCAACTCTGAAACACTTGCAACAGAACTCAGGTCACGAAAAGGGAATGGGGCAGGGTAAACGGTGGCAGAGACCACTGGACAATAGGGAAGAACACTTGATGATTTGGTATAGGGCATAGTGTGTTGAAATACATCAAAGAAATGGGGAACCTATACATAGGAAATATTTTAATGAGCAGACAAATTACTACAATAAAAAAATAAATTAAAAAAGCCCCTCCTGCATGTCTCTGCCAGCTCCCTGAGTGCTTCCTTCCTGAGACTTACCACCATCGATAACTATTTATTTTCTTGTTTTAATGTGGACTTGAATTTTTAGCTGCCTCCCTCCCAAGCACAGAGAGGGCCTTGTTTGTACTCTTCCCTATAACTCAGCTCCAGCACAGTACCTAGTAAGAGGTGTGCACTTAATAAGTACTTGTTGATGTGACTAATGAATCCCTTAAGAGGAAGGATGGATAAAAACAAAATGGGGACATACAGGACAAAGGAGATGGGAGGACATTGCTGACCATTTCCAAATTTAAGTCATGGGGGTGGGATTCTGTGGAGACAGGAACCCAATCTGGAGGGACGGGAGGTCTGGCCCGAGCATGTGCTCAAAGGACATGTGCTCACTGACCTTCCTTTGCATGCTCAGTCTAACTGTAATCTTCCTCCCTCTCCCCATCTCCTCCCCATCACCCCTCAAGGACCATCACCCTCAGCTCCCTCAGTCCCTCCAGTCTGTCTCCTGTCTTCTTAGCTCTGCTTAAACCATGATGGAACAGAGACCAGAGCAGCTCACCCGCCAAGAAATATCGGAAGACCAGGCATTTTTCCACCCAGGCTCTATAGACTGGCAATCTTCCCTCTTCCTTGCTAGATTTTTTTGTTTTGTTTTGTTTTGTTTGTTTGTTTTTTAAGTAAAGGTGTAGGTAGGAATGTAGGCAAGAAGGCAGGCAGGAAGAAAGAAGAGAAAGCAGCATTTATTTATTTTATTTAGTTGTTCATCTCGGTTGTTCCGCTTGGCCCTGCAACTTGGACCTAGGTCCTTGAGATGTATGTTAACTGGGCCCAGTGGCCTTACCTGCTAAGCCACCAGGGTGCCCTCCCTTGGTAGATTTACATATGTTTAAGGCTGATCCCCCACCTCTGTTTTCTGATTTGCCCTTTAGTCCCTGTCCTGCTCCATCCAGACAGCTGTCAGATACCTGCAGGTACTCACCTAGCGGAAGAGCAGGTACCCCACCTGAAAATTCTAAGCACAATGTCCCCACTCAGATGTTTTTAGATCCAGATCAGAAGTGAGGTCATCATGTCACTTTGGATATTGTGATGTGAAATCTTGTTCACTCATATGCACAAAGGACCCCAGCCAGGAGTGTTCTTTTCAGCCTGAATCACCTAGTCCCAGTTTTTTCTCCTCCTCCCCAAGTTGTTGCTGGGTCCCAGAACAATTCAGGGCTAAGTTGTTATCAAATCTGGGCCATTGAAACTCCACAATGGGCATCTGTTGCTACAATCCAGCCAACACCCTTTCTTCTTTAGAGACATTGCTCCCTGACTCCTCAGTCACAGGAGTTTGATGGGAAGGGCAGTCACAGCACCCAGCTGACCTTCAGTCACAGGGCTGGACCTGTGATGCAGGCCCAGCCAAAGGTGCTCCTCCTCATGACCTGACTGGCCAATGGGCGACTTGTGACCCCAAGAGGCCAGTCAGAGCCTTTCCCTATAATTTTCTTATGGATCCTGAAAGAGAGACGCTCTCTCCTCCTTGCTACACTAGGATTAGGAAGCCTGAACTTACCATCCTCCTCATCACTCAAAGAATTTTCGTAATACTGAGGAATAAAGTCTGTAGAGAGAACTGAAAGAGAAATCATTATTCCTGATCAAGGACAGAATGGAGAATGGCATTGATGATCTCCCAGTCCAGCTGAACATGATGCGAAATCCATCTGCTCTTCTAGCTCCGTGAACTAAAGGCCACTGTTCCCCGCAACACCAGGCTGAGTGGAATTTGTACCTCCGAGCCAAAAATGCACTATTACTACTCAGTCATGTTCACACTGATGTCCCCATCCAGTTGTTCAGGAAACATACACTTCCAGGGGCACTCAATGCAATGCTACCTCCTCATTGGGTAAGTGCTTCTGGATTATTTTTGTTTCCTCCTCAGCTGATTGGAAATGTCCCCTTTCAGACGGCTGCCCCAGAGCCACCTGACCAGGGTGTCACCAGGATGCAGGTTAGCAAAGGCACCTGACCGCTGTGTGACTCATTCTGCCCTGGATGAGCTGAGGACTCACATTACTGTCAGGTTAGATCAGAGCCCCAGAGTCAGAGGACACCCCCAGGCCCCCCAGGTCCTTGGATACAAATGGAGGGGGAGAAGGAAGGGAGGAAACAAGACACGGGTGCTGAATCATCTCAAAGAGCAGGGCTCTGCTCTTTCTCCTTTCAGTCACTGAACTCCCTGTTCATAGGGAGAAACTTCCAGCTCCACCCCATGACGGAGAGCTCCCGCAGCAGGGCCATCACTTATCCCCACACTGGCACTACAGGGGGTGTCTGCAGGCCAACTGATGGCAGATCAGAAGAATAAGAACACCACAAACATGAGTTTTCCAAAATTACAATGGAGAATGGGGCCTCGGGGACGGCTGTCTGGATAATTAAAGCATTAATTCAGGCTCTGGTTTGCCTGAGAGCAATGAGCGCCTGAGCACACCACTAAACTTCCCCCAATAAATACTGGAGGCTCCAAAGCCATGCAGGGTCGTAAGGACCCTTTTCTCAGTCTCCGGCCTGTCACTTCAGAGGTGTGCTCAGAGGCAGGACAGTCAGGGAGCAGGGAGTCTTCACTTAAAATGTCTCTCTTGCAAGTTAGGGCTGGAAAGGTCTGGAGAGACAAAGCCCCGCACAAGAGTGGGAGTCAGAGAAGGAAAGTAACTGCTTGGCATCACACAGCTGCTTTTAAGAGCGGAGAGTGGATTTCAAAGATCCTGATGTGGGGATAATACCTTTCCCAACTTTGTTCCTTCACACATTTCTTGGAGCCTCATCCATAACAGCCCATGATCACACGTGCACACGCACACACACGCACACGCATACACATCGCTTCTAAGGCCTCTCTCCTCACTGTCCCCAAATGACTGTGCTTTGGCAGCTCACTGTGCTCCTGTACCCAGCAGCCCTCGCTGCTCTCAACGGCACCCCCGCTTGAGGCACTGGGCCAAGGGCTCCCTTCCCTGCTGCCTTCCCCTGGGTCCCAGAGCACCACGCCCTTCTTGGAACAACTCCGGCACCTGGAGTCTTCATCGAGCACCTTAGCGCTGAGCTCGGCCCGGTCTCCTGGAGCTGGGGTTTCATCTCATCTTCCCAACAAGACTGCAGGTGCCACAGGGACTCACAGCACAAAGTGATCACACCATTGCTGCCTGTCTGGGCCACGGCGATGGAGTCCAGCCCAGATCTGCTTGCCCTCTGTGATCTTGGACAAGTCCCCAGTGCACCTGTGCCTCTGCCCTCACCCAGACGTGGGCATCGACTGCACTGAGGGCCAACTGAATGGCGCACTGTGGTGTTTCTCTGCTCCTTCTCTCTTATGACAGAATCTGCCACTATCCTGCTCTCCCCGGGCATCCCTAAAAGCGCTCACAGCTGCTGCTGAGGACCATACAAGGTGCCAACCCTGCCACCTCAATGCCTCTCCAGACTTGCCTGGAGCAAGTGACTGATGGGGCGAGCACTGGGCAAGGAGTCCCTGGAGCTGGCTTCTGATACTGCCCCCACCACTGCAGGCTCTTGTGCGCTGAGTGAGTGTTCAAGTTCACTGCTGCTCCCTATGCACTCACCCCCGTAGCGTTTCAGGTCTATGTAGATATCAGTGTCTCCATGTCCAAGTGATAAGAGCAGCTGGAGGCTGAACTTGGCTTTAAAAATGAACTTGAAAGAGTAGGAAGAAAATTAGCCCTTTTCCTAGTCAGGAACAGTATGCAGCAAAGACAAAAGGCCACAAAATTGTGGGAGGCAACAATACTCCCACCCAACACATACACACACTCCATCACCCCTAAGCACACTTCCTGGGAACATGATGGCCAGTTACAATGTCTTGTCAAGACTCATCATTAAGATGCTAACAAGAAGAACCGCCATTAAGCAAACCATCTTGACCCCTACATCAGCTCCTCAAATCACAGGTAATGTGGGTGGACAGGATGTGGAGACAGGGAGGGAAAGAGGAGACCCAACCTCACATATGATAGGCAGAGTTCAGGCTGGGAAGTTCCAGGTTATTATGACCCTCTCCTCCCCCTGCCATCATCCCCACTGGAAAGCTGTATTGCCCACCTGGACTCCATTTAAGTTCAGAGGATGGCTCAGTGCTGGGTACAACTGGCATTAACATATTTCCCCACCCCAAACAAGTGATTTCAAGAAATGGAATTGAGTATCATGATGATCCGTGTCCACTGCTCACTTTAAAACCACAGGTCATCTGGTGGGAGGCATCAGAAAGTGGCCCTGTACACCTCCTTCCATGCCCCTGCCCTCACAAACTTAAGTATCTATGGCCAGATGGTGGCCACGCAAAGGAGCAGACCAGCAGAAAGTTGGATCATCTCAACAGTGGCCAAGTGTCACCTGCTGGTCACGTGAACTGGTGAGGGCTCAACGCCCAACTCCCACCCTGCCCAGTCAGGCCTGGTGGCTGCTCCTGGAGGGTCGCTTTGTGGTCCTGGCTATAAGAGAGCAGCCTCCTCTGGCTGCACCAGCTGAACTGCACATGGATAATAAGGGCTATGCAAAGCGCCTAGTATGCCTTCAGCCAGGATGCTATTTCTTGACCAAAAGGGAAAATGTTCAATATCTTGGAGCACTTCTGGCTGAATTCCCATGAACATAATGCTCAGGAAGCCCTTAGTGGCGAGGGGCTGCTCCCTGTCCTTCTGACTTGTCAGCAAACCCATCACCCAGAAGAAGAGGGGACAGTCAATGAGTCATTCCCACAAGCCCCACAAATGACTAAAACAAGCAAAGTGAATAAAGCCCTAAGTCCCAAAGATCCAGAACTACAGGCAAAGGAGGACCAGGTGCAGAGGTCCCTGCAGACCTTCATACTAACTGTCCCTGAGCCTGTGGGGTCTTCTGGGATTGGAGGCAGGGTAGGTTCTGAAGCTCTTAAGCAGGAACCTTCTTGAACAGGAAGCCTGGTTGTCTTAAAAACAGTCCACATGTTGACTGGTGGTCAAAACATCAAGCAACCATCTGGGGCTGGAGGAAGAAGACAGCAGGAGAGGAAGGACATTCTTTTTGTTCTTATTCTCTCAGTCCTTACTCTCCTTGACTGGGGAAGATTCTTGGGATTGTCCAGTTCTGAGGAAAGGCTGTAGAGAAAAACAAGCCAGTCTTAAGTGAAATCAAGTGAGAGCTAAAATAAAGAAGGTTGTGATCAATTATATGATGGAGGATAAAGTTAGACCACTGGGGGCAAACTGAATGAATCGATACAGATGTTGACTTACAATGATGCACACCTGAAACTGATATAATGTTATGATGCAATATCCCTTCGTTAAAATTTTTTAAAAATTAAAGCACAGGCCTGTGAGAAAAGGCTGCGGGATGCTTCGTTTCTGTGGCCCTGGTGAACTTTCCAGGAGTGGAAGGCATTCTTCCAAATGGGGAGAGAAGGACTCTGACTAAAGGAACTCGGGAGAGTGAGGAAGAAGCCTTAAGGCATCCCAACATCAGGCAGTGCTGGGATGCTCCCATGAAAAGCTGTGGTTCTCCTGGATGGGCTCGGCACATGCATTTGGCATTCTGGGGATGCCCAGTTCTGGAATGGCAAGTCTGTAAGGGACTCTGTGCCCCCAGGACACAGTTACTGGGCTCAAGGCAGGCTGCCCTCTGAGTGTACTGCCCAGGGTTGTGCTTCCATTGAATTACTTCTAGGAGGGTCCAGAAATGGACTCATGGCAAGTGGGGCCACTGGAGGCCTGGGGGTGAGTCAGCCCTGTCCTTGGCCACAGTGCCTAGACTTCTCATCATTAAAGATTTGGCCCTTTGCATGAAGGCAATGTGGTCATAAACGCCTCCGGTTAAAAATCAAGAGAAGGTTAAACATCTCAGATTGGCTGGATCCCAGTGGAGCAGTGACCTGAGGGAAGGTGAGAGTGTCCTACACTCGCAAAGAGAAAGGGCCTCCAGCAGGAAAGACTGGTGACGGCTGTAGTGGCCTGCTTCCTTGAGCTGCCAGCCATCTCGGTTTAGAGCAGCAAACTGAAGACCCCTGTCCTCTGAACACCTGCCATCCAGTGGAGGATACAGACAATATTGAAGATATCTTTTAAACCCTAACAAATGGCATTTGAGATTGCATAAGGCTAAGGAACAAAATAAAGCAAGGAGCTGTGTTGACCTACGATTTTAGAAAGGATGACCAAGAAAGATCTCCAAGAAAATTTTGAGTAAAGATCTTATAAGCAGAGGTTACTCTCTGGAGTTATCTGAGGAAATATGCTCCAGACCAGGGAAAGAGCTGGCGCAGGACCCCTGAGGTAAGAGGAAGCCTGGGGGAGAGTAGTTCACAGAAGCAGCTGGTGCTACAGGGTGAAGGACAGAGCGCTAAGTCATGAGCAGGGAGGTGACACTTAGGTCCCAAAGACCTCCTCCCAACACTCCTGTCAGATCACCCCTCCTTGACCGCGCAAGGGTCTCCATTACACCTGAACTTGCCAATTCTGGGCAAAACTCCAGGCTTAGTCCTCTCAAGTCTACTTGCCCAGACAGATGTCACAGGTCTTTCCTTGGGCACACCTGGTCCTGCATGACAGAGTGGGTGGTGAGGAGACAAGCCCTGGACATAGGTGTGGGGAGTGCAGCCCCTCCTAGTGGCCACCCAGCTCCTCTCCAGGAGTACTCAGTGACCCTGGGGACCCACTCCTCTACCTCTGTTGGAACCTGGGAAGTGTTGAGAAGACTCTTCTAAGATAGAGGCTGCGCCCTAGCTTGGCCACTCAAGAAGCAGGAAGACCTGAGAAAGTCATTCAACTTCCCAGACCTTGGTGAGTCCCAGTCTCTGATGATAAATCTTTTTTGCTAATATGTTCATTTTGTGTTGTAGGGGAGAAACAATATGCCACTAAAAATATGAATTGTGGGCTTAAGTATTATTTCACAGGAGGGGCTTTGAAAACTGAGTGGAAGCTGTGCTCCCCTACAAGACATGTTCACAGAAAAATCTCTCTCTGTACAGCATCTCCCTCGATGTGTGGAAAGAAGTGATCGCTACCTTATCAATGGAGGAAGCAAAATCTAAATCACATAACACTCTTGCTTACTGAGCCCTTCCTGCCCCCGCGACTGACCTTCCATCACCTCCACACACTCCCACATGTCCTTTGCATCCAACTGAAGATTTAAGGTGGTGGCTGAGGCCCCATATTCAAGGTAGTGTGACTGGAGGGCCCCTGCGTATACAGGACATATGCATGTTGCCATTAAACTTTTTTTTTCCTCATCAATCTGTCTGGTACTGATTTTATTATCTGAAAGCCTAGAAGAACCTAGAGGGGCACAGGAAGATCTCCCCCTGATCCCCCACAGTGTGTCCTCTCAGGCAACGAGATGGCACTCCAACACTGGCCCGGGGTCAGCCAAGGGAGGCTCTGAAGCCAGTGGACTACGGACCCACAGTCTTCTCAGCAGCCACTCATGACACACTGTGCGGCCACACCGAACCACGGGAGACAGGAAACGACTCCATGCACCGCCAGCCCTCCGTCAGCATGCGTCTGCAGCGTTTCCATGCCCAGGTCTGCACAGATGGCAGGACGCCTGCCCCCGGCTCCGGCTCAGCTCGGCTTGCTCCCGGAGCATTTATGAAAGGCTCTGCAGAGGAATAAGCCCCAGCACTCCATGGCAATCATCGTCCATTGTCACGGCAGCAGCCCCCTCCCTGCAAGGACGCTTTTCCCAGCGCTACTCTCCAGCGGCTGCAGCAAGGGGGCAAGGGCACCACTCTGACACCCCAGTGACACTGTGGCAGCCTCCCTCCATGTCTTTCAGTCCAGGATCTCAATTGGCTCATCTCTCACCGTCTTTTATTTCATTTAATTAACGTTATTGACGGAACATGGCATCATAACATTCTGTAGGTTTCGTAAATCCACATCTGTAGATGACGTATTAAGTTCACCACCACTGAGACAGGCAGGAGGAGGGATGGTGGGTTTCACCTTCTTGTCCCCAATCCCTGTCCAGCTATGACTGACCTTCCTCATTTCAAGTCCCAACCACCTTACTATAATTAAGCTTAAATGGTCAGCATACCGGCCCCAGGAATCACTGCACAACCCAGAACCCTAGTGGCTTATGACCAGCTAACATGTACAAGCCCTCCGGATGGAAGCAAAAGAGAAGAGACGCTCTGTAACATGAATTTTAAGCCCCCTAGGTATTTTCTGGATCCACCAAGAAGGAGACAAAACACCCCTCTTCCAGAACTGCTGACCGCCACCTCATCTAAACTGCTGGTCTAACCTATTCACTAACTTAAAATCCTTGGCCTGAGACTCAGGTTCACAGCAAAGCAAGGTCTCACCCTCCATGCTGACGCCCTTATGGACATAAGCTGCTGCTTCCTCTCTCTCTTTCCCATGTCTGATCTCTACAATAAAGCCTTGTCTGAAGAACGTTTTGGACTCTGCACAATTTCTATTTGCTCAGGAGTCCAAGGACCGGAAGAGGCAACGAGATCCTTGGAGGGGTCAGTAACAGCACCGGTCCAGTTCTTCCCTCACCAGACAATAATCTTTTTCTTACAAAATCAAAACTCATACCTTGGCCACTATGGATGGTAGGTAGCAATGGAGGGGACATGGCTTAATTGCAAGAATGACCCCAGATCTCACCACTGTGGCAGCAGGGTGGACAGGTAAAGCTGTGAGATCAATGCTGGAGAATAAAGGGAAGGAAGGCCGAAGATGGGAACTCTGGGTTGGTGCCTGCAGTCGGTGTTCCTGTGCCCGCGCCCCAGGTTCTAGTGTCCGAGACAGAGGTCGTACACCCATTGCAGGTGGACTGGTCCTCCAGCCAGAAAAGCGTCTCTGTCAGGAAGGGGACAGTGAACCCCCTTCAGCACACAAGCCAGCCCCTGCTGAAGTGACAGTCAGGGCTGCCTCTGAACCCAGGCAAGAAGCGAGATGGTGCCGGCGGTGGGGGTGTGCTTCCCCACTCCTCCTGAGAAGTCAAGGGAGTTGTCAGCTTGCCAGTGCGACCTCTGGAATGACAAACTGTCCCCACCACTGGCTCAGTAACCACCCAGGGAGCAGTGAGGACAGCACAGCCCCATCGCTCAGCAGATGTGGTGGCTCCGGGACGCCGAGCCCAGTCCTACATAGACCAGACCAGCAAGCCCTGGGATCCAGAGAGGGAGCAGCCCTGAAGGTGAGGCAGAAAGGCTCCTCCGAGATGGGTGGATAGGGCCAGTGTGAGGAGACGGGGTGACCCAGGACCCTGACCTAGAATGGGAGGGGCCTGAGCTCTGTCCCTGTCCACCTGGCTGTGTAGACTCAACAGGCCTCTCAGTCTGCCTGAGGGTCAATCACATGCTCCTTCAAATGCACTTGAATGAAGACCCTCCTGGGTAACAGTTCCAGGTTACTGCACAGACCAGGGAAGCCCCGTGCACAGAGGGACGTTTAGACAAGTGTAAGATGATCACAGCAGGCCTGAAACAGGCACGTTACTCGGAAAGGAAAAGAGCCAGTAAATCATTGGCCAAATCTGGAAGAAGTGACGATGTTAGGCAGGGTGTGTTTCTTTTGGGACACTGTCACACCCTGAGCAGAAGGGTGAGAAACTGCAGTGATAATGCAGAAGGGTGGGAACGCACAGGTGAACAGTCTGGGTTCCTGCCTTTAAGGACCATCCCAGGAGCGCCATGGTGGAGTAGTCAACTGCTTCTGTCCGAAGTGCAGTCGCATACATCCCAAGGACCCAGATTGGCATTCTGGATCAGGGAAAGTGACCAAGATGTACAACTAAATAAAATAAATAAATGTCTCTTCCTCTTCTCTCTTCTGCTTACCTGAGTGCTTGCTTTCATTCCTACTGTATCTTTCCTTGAAAAAAGAAAAAAGAAAAAAGCTCCCCAATCAGTAAATGAGAACTTAACTGATTCTATCTTCACTCAAGCCCTGGCTTTAGGAGTAAGTGTTGAAAAAGTTGCCGTGGAAGTACCCTTCATGAAGGAAAACAGGAGACCCAAGTAGACTGAGGGCATAACGCTCTATTTGACGGAGGGGTGGGGGGTGTTTGAAGGTGCCCTGCATGGAGGGAGAAGGAAGCCAGGACCCCCTCCGCTTGGAATTTCAGCTGTAGTGCAGGGAGATGTTTTCGGTGGGTCTCAGGCAGCAGCTACGTTAAGGGTCTCAGAGGAAAGACGGCCTGGCCCACGTTTGTTGGAGGTCCTGATTGCCCCCTTTCCTGCAGTGCAGGGCTCGGGGAGCAGCACTGTGGTCAGTGAAGCTTCATGGATAAGGTGATGTGTGAGCACAGACCTCAGGTGGTGTGAGGCAAGCCTGCAGATATCTGCAGATATCCCCGTGGAAGGAACAGCATGTGCAAAGAGCAAGAGGCAAAGAGTACACCTCACACATTGGGCACTGCGAGGACCCTGTGTAACCAAGGAGGGACAGAGAAGGGAAGTTACAGGACACAAGGTCAGAGACGCAGGGAGTGAGGGTGGGGTTCAGACCCAGCAGGGCTCCAAGAGCCACTTTCAGGATTTTAGGGGCTCCTCTTCATGAGATGGGAGGCCTGTAAGAGCTCTAGGAATAGTGAACTGTCCTGACTTCTAGACTGACACCAAGTGTCCCTGGGGCCCTGGGTGGAGAGAGCACTGCATGTAGGGGGCACGGCCACCACCACTAGTAACTGGCTGTGCAGCAACCCCAGAGAGGGTGATAAGAGCCTGAACCCCGCTGGCAGCAGTGGGGTGGTAAGAGTAGATATATTCTGAAGATCGAGCCAAGAAGCTCCACTGACAGATTGAATGTGGGGGGTGGGGGGTGAAAGAAAAGGAGGTGTCAAAAGTGGTGCTGGGATTTTTCAGCCTAGCTATTACAAGGATGGAGTTGTCATTAACTGAGACAGGAAAGACTGACATAGCAGGTTTTATGTCCTACTTGGACATGGAAGGTTTGACCTGACTTCTAGATATCCACATGGAAATGGCTCTGAGCAACTGGACGGACACAGGTATTGTCAGGGGAAAACCAGCTGCAGCTGTATCTTATTAAATATATGAAATATGCTGAGTCATAGAAATGTATCCATATTTATATCTGTATGTACAAGTCATCTGAGTCTAGGGCCCTGATTTAAACAGAAAAGAGGTTGAGGTGACCCTCAGTATCCAAGACTCACAGGTTGGCTGATCAGCAGAAATTAACCAAAGTCATTGAGAAGGAGCTACCAAGAGTATAAGAAGAACATCAAGACAGGGTGGCAGCCCGAAGCCAGGTACAGCATTTCAAAGAGGACAGTGATCAGCTATGTCAAATGCTGCTGGTAGGTCAGGTATCTCAAGATGAGAACTTAAATGACCTCTGGATTTAGCAACAGGTCATTGATGACTTAGAAAAAATTTTGTGCTGTGTGAGTCAAGTGGAGCATCATCAAAGAGGGCTCAAAAAGAATGGTGGTTTGGACACCCTTGTGGCTCAGGGGTTAAGCCCATGACTGGGGTGCAGACCATCTACAGCCCAAGAACTTGTCTTTGAGACCCAGGGCCAAGGGGGCCAACTAAAATGAACAACTGAATAAATAAAATGCTACAATCTCCTCTCACTTCCTTCTTGCCTGCTGCCTGCCTGCCTTCAAAAAGAGTGGCAATATGCCCTTATGGCTCAAGTGGCTGAGACAGCTGGGGTGTGAACTGCATAAAACACAAGGACCTGGGTTCAAGACCCGGGACCAGTGAGCGTGGGGACTGTGGGGCTAAATCAACAATTAATACAATGCTTCTTCCTTCCTCTCTTTAAACAACAACAACAAAAAAAATGATACTCAAATAATGTAGGGGAAAATCTCTTTATAAATGGTTCCAAATAATAAATGAAGAAGGACCGATGGGACCAGAAAACAGGCCATTTGCAAGGTCCTAATGAAACAATCCAGACAAGGGTCTGACAATGGCCTTGGGCATTACTAGTCTGCTCGCTTCTGTAAAGAAAATTATGCTGGAGCTCATCATTGTGCTGGTGCCATCACTGAACATAGGTGAGGGCTGCTTCATGCCATAATGGCAATGCTGTGCTGAGTGGTTGCGACAGAGACGGCACGCCCACAGACCCTAATATTGAGTATCTGGCCTGTCACAGAAATAGTTGCCAACTCCAAGCTGGGTAATGATCTAATTACCCAAGAAGAGAAACAATCAGACATTATGCACCTCTGGTGGAAGTATATACCATCCCCTAGGAGTCCCTTGCAAAATAATTTTAAAAATCAAATCTGACTCACGTGGAATTAAGTACCAGTTTATAAAAGATACCAGGAATTAAAAACGTTCAATCACACAATGGGGATGCAAACAGCAAAATCCAGAATGTGGGAAAATCTACAGAAAAATAATGACTAAATTTCTTCAATAAATAAATTATAAGGCCAAAAACAAAGTGAGAGAGAGACCCAACAGGTTAAGATTTAAGAAATCTTTCAACCAAATGCAGTGTGGGACTCTTGTTTAGAAGCCAATTCAAGCAAACCAACTGCTAAAAGAAAAAAAGAAAGAAAGAAAGAAAGAAAAAGAAAGTTGATAATAACAAGGTATCTGTAAATATTAAGAAATTATTGTCAATTCGGGGGAGTGTGGAAAGACCATTTTGGCTATTTTTTTATATCCATTAGTTTTTAGAAATGGGTACTTAAATATTTATGGATGGAATTATATGATGACTGGGACTTGCTTCAAAGTTATATAGAGTGGGGAGATTTAGGTGAAAAAAGTTGCCCAGAAATTGATCATTAATGAAGCTGGAGGGTAGTAACTAGGGGTTCATGATGCTGTTCTCTCTGCCTTAGTGTGCTTGAAAATTCCCACAGTAAAAATCTAATTAAAAAAAGAAGAGAATAAAGGGAGAGAATATGGACTCAAGAAATACAAGCAACTCTTTGGAGGAATTTTACTGTATCGAGAAGATATATGGAATCATTTCTAGAGAAGGAGAGGGAAGCTTTAACACAGGCCTCCTCACCCAAGTCCCTGCTCACCCAAGTTACTGCCTCTCCTGGCTGCCTTCCTACATAACATGTTTGGGTTTTCTTAAACCTCCCACCTAGATTATTTCCCATGGGCACACAGACCACCTGAATTACTCCCCATGTGTCATACTAATGCACAGTCAGTCATTTGGACATTATCAGAGTCCCCAGATACAAAACAGAGCCCTGTGCCTTTGACGTGCAGGAGGCAGCCCAGAGAGGACAGAGTGCATTTGGAGACACCTCCAAGTGAGTCAGTCCTATTCAACAGACACTTCGCTTCAGCAAGGACAAGCCCCCAGATCACCTCTCTACCTGGCATAGTGATACAGATGTAACTGAAACATATTTTTATCCTAAAGGACGAGACATTGGGGAATCAGAAAAAAATCTCTTTTCGCTTCTGATAAATTAAAAATTATTGGACACCAAGTTGGCAGAAATATAGAATCTGCCTGGATTCTTCCACTTCAGACTTCATAAAAGATCTCCCCTCTCCCCTCCCTCCCTCCCCCAACCCTTCTCTTTCTTCTCTCTCTTACTCCCAATGCCCCAATCACAGGGATGATAACACCACAACAGAGGGAAGGAGAATCAGAATTTATCAGAGGTTCTAGAGTGCTTTCTCTACTTGCTTACATATTTAATAAACTTGTTAGTGACCTTCTAACTACAAAGCATGAAAGAGATACCAATAAAAAAAATTACAATCCCTGCTAGCAAAGATTTCACATTCTAGGGCGGTGGCTGGCAATGACAATACTATAGCAATAAGACACTGAGTACAAGGAAAAGGATGTCGTACAGCTGGAAGAAAATCAAGGAAGTCTTCCTGGAAGATGTAGCTGAGTTTGGTAGGATGAGCCACTATGGGCCAAGCTCTCATGGAGTAGGGGCTAAGATAGGTCAACTTGCATGGATGAAAGCATGGAGACATGAAAGGGGGGAGGCATGTCTAAGTGGGGCAGAGACAGGCATGGGGTGAGTGGAAATATGCAGAAACAAGACTGAAGAGGCAGGCAGTGGGTGGAGCATGAAAGATTTATATATCATGTCACACATACTTTACTCTGAAGAAAGGAAGCATGGAGCCATGTTAAAAAGAAGAATGGCATGATCACAAGTATATTTTAGAAAGATAACTGTGACCAAGAGTATGAGGTAGGAGTATGAGTATGAGATGGATTTGAAGGAGATCAGATGGGTGCAGTAAACCAGGAGAGAGATGATGAAGCAGTGGCAGTGAGGGAAAGCGGGGGACAAGGGACAGAATGCTGTGGCATCAAGAGGACCAATCAAGAGAATGTCCTCACTGACTGGATGTACAGGGCAGACAGGAGGAAGAGGAGTTACAGATGACTCCAAGATTTCTGGCTTGGGCAACTGACAGGACAAAGGCACCATTTGCTCAAAAAGACTACAGGACTGGAGACAAAAGTCAAGGATGGTGGGTTCTATTGGGGACAAGGTAAGTGGAGTCACTATGAAGTGCTGAAATAGAAAGAGGAGTCAGAGAATTCTGAACTCCAAAGAGGATCCTGGACTGGGAAACAAATTTGGAAGTCATCGGTCTAGGAGAGCTAGTTGAAGGAAGGGAGGGACTGACGTCTCTGGGAAAGCGAGTACCCTAAGGAGTAAAGTAGGCCATGGTTGGAGGCAGAGGCATCCCCCACTTCAGGCTTAGTCTCTTGGATCCCACCCGGAGGCGGACTACAGCTAACCAGAGAAATGACCCACCACCTGGGCTCAGCATAGGCCGCATCCCTCTTCCCAGCAATCCACCACTAATGGCCAGGAAAGCAATAGCACTAAGGTACTGATGGTCAGGACCAGAGGTCTCCAGATGTGTTTGCATTTAATTGGGGCTCTAAACCTCAGCAATTCTGACTTTGGTGGCAAGACTTGAGTCAAATCTGGGCTCCATCACAAACTGTGCTCTTGGACTTTGGAGGTCCTGGCTGGTTCCTCTAAAGCAGGATTCCTGTATCCTTTGTAAGATACCAAGTCTCAGGTACATCCCTTCACCTCTGCCTGCCGTGGTAGTTCTCAGACTTAAGTGCATTAGTCTCATCTGGAGGACTGGTCCCAGCCATTTCTGATTCAGGTTGTCTGGTGCCCTGGTCCAGGAGCCACAATTTGGGAGAGGCTGCCCTCCTGAAGGGCCCCTACCCTGTGAGTGAATACCCACCCAGGTACCCAAAAAGCTATTCTTATGGCCCTAGGGAATGGCTGTGGGGTTAAGCTCTAGGTTCTCCGTGCAGAGAGATGACAAAGCAATGGCAGGTGAGGGACAGGGACAGGCACATAGTTATCTCCCCCCCAACTGTCACCCAGGCATCTCAAGGGCTTCACACTTGCGCATTTGAAAAGCCGTGACTCACTAGAGGCAGTAGGTGGGCTGCTTTGACTCAACCCTCAGGGAGGGCGGCAGGGAGGGGAGCAGGTCTGCAGAGGTACAGCCAACTGTTGGCAGAACAGAGGGCTCCTGGGATGGGAAGAGAGATGTGGCAGGTAGGCAGATGCGGAGGAAGCTTTCTTCCGGTGTGCAGGCCAGAGGAGCCTGTGGCAACCCCTCCCAATTCCAGATAAGTTAACCTCTCTGCGCTGCAGTAAGAAGATCCTGAAGAGCAAGAAAGGCACTCTGGAGTCTTCTTTGGACACCTACTCCCTCTCCACCCCTCAACCCTGCGCACCCTCTCTGCTCTCCTTAAAGCATCATTTATGGAAATCTCCAGGCAAGCCCAGGAGTGGCAAGAGTAAAGGGATGTTATCTTCTTTTAACAAAGGTCCATTACGGACTGACATCACCTCATCTCTTTTCTTAGAATTCCCCTCTGAACCCCAAATTTTCTATACAGCATTGTTCTCAACCCACATTTACTGACATGCTAGGTACGGACACAGCAAACAGCAATTTATCACAATGTCTGCCTTCAAGGAATCTTGCCTAATGAGATATAAAATGTGTCACATTTGTTCGACAGTCACAAACAATTTTACTTATGCAGCATAACAGCTGTGGAGAATTGGTGTCTGGGTCCTCTTCGTTGCTGGCCATTCTGCTCTTCAGTTAATCACCTGCTCAGAAGCCTCCCCTGACATCCCAATCTGGAGAGTGATCCATCACAACCAGATCACACATATTAATTTTCTGAGTGACATTCACCACAGTCTGATTTGTTTTTTACAAATTTACTTGCTTATTTATTGCCTTTCTCTCCCTGAAATAGAATATAAATTTCACAAAAGTAGGAAATGTGTCTGCCTATTCACTGCTCTAGCCCCAGCACACAAATCAGTGCCTGGCTGGAAAAGACACTCAGGATACAAGTGCAGAAGGGAGGCGGTGGGAGGGAGAGGGGAGGGGAGGTGGGGAAAGCCTGTGATTTCTCCACTGCATGACAGAGCTGAGGCTCACACCTGGGGATCAGACCCCAGTCTCGGCCTCCTCTCTCTCCACCCACTGTGGGGGCTACTCTGGGACAACGCCCCAGTTCTAAGGATGGAAGGCTGACTTTTTTCTTGCCTGGACACACAGGCAAGTGTACCTGAACTCTCGAACTTGAGCGCTGAATGGTTCACTAACCCAGCATCTGAGATCCCACAATGAGAGAAGAGGAAACTATGTGCTCACTCCTTACAAATCACCCCACTAAAGAAGGTATGAAACTTGTTCTGTATTTCAGATCATTACACTCAAGAAAACATCAATCAAAGCCCAAATAAGCCAAGAGAGATTCAATTCACTTTCTTTTAAGAACCAAAATGTCAAGTGTTTTTTTTACCATTTTGTAAGTTAAGAACAAAATTCCTATTTAGCAAATACAGAAAAAGTTCTATTGTATGACCAGGTAAGAGAAAGAGACAAAAGATAAAGAGAGGGAGGGAGAGAAGGGATGGGAGAGAAAACCACAGGACAGTGGTACCTCGTAAAATGGGGCTGGGTGTTCACAAGCCACCGTTGGATCCAGGCCTTCTCTGAAAGATGGGGGCTGAGTCTGTGTACTGATAATATAGCAAATCGTCACTTAATGGAGAAAGCACTGATCTGGGTAGTAGGACAGGGGGTAAGTGCTTTGCCCATGCTCTATAGGTAATAGGACTAGAGCAAGACCAAACTCACAAAGCCATGGACAGATAACACATAATTTGCAGGGCGAGAAGAAGCAAGACTGATTAAAAATGTAATGTACTGTACTTAGATGGTGGATAAAGAAAATATGGTATATACATTTACAATGGAATACTACTCAATGAAAAAAAAGATGAAATCCTACCATTTGCCATAATGTAAATAGAACCAGAAGGGATTATGCTAAGTGAAACAAGTCATAAGGAGAAAGATGAATACTAAATGACAGCACTCATATGTGGAAAACAAAGAAACAAAGCAAACAAACAGCTAAAACAAAAACTAACTCTTGGACTCTGACTTCAGAGCTGGGGTTACCAGAAGGGAAGGAGTGGGGTGGGAGCAAACAGTAGCGGGTCCAATGGGCAGTGATGGAGACTATTGGAAATATGGAGGTGGGCAGGGTGCTGGGATCAATGAAGAGGAAGCTTAGTTTAGATAATCAATGCCTCAGCAGTGGGATGGGAGTGGGGGGACACAATAACCTAGGTGCCTGGATGCTAGGTACCAGCCCATCAAGGAAAACCTTGGCTGGGGGTTCCCCCCCACCCCCAGAGGCTCAGGAAGAAGTCAAGGGCTGGATAGTTAACTAAAACCTTTTAAATGTAAAATCCCTTTGTAAACAATGGTTGTTAGAATGGCCGATTTACTTCTTGCATTTTTTCTATGAATGACTTCCTTGTGTAATGACAATAAATACTGAGGAGTCAGTGACTCCAGGTAACAGTTTGGGGTAACAGTTTGGGGTGACCGTTCCCCAAAAACTGTTCACTCTCTGACCCCGCTTCCTTTCTATTCTGGTCATTTTCTTTCTCAATCATTCGCAGGCCCTTTCCTTCAAGTGTGTTCCCTGGGAACAGCCAGGCAGCAGGGTACATTGTTATATATTGATAGAAAGTGAACTTGCACTCTCTGTAACTGTAAATCAGTTACTTCAATAAAATAAAGAAGATGCAAAAAGTATATATTGTGTTTTGTAAACCTTAGAAAAAGTTCATTCAAATTATATAAGGGCTAAAAAACTATAAAAATTGAAGAACTTAGAAATCTAGAATAATAAAATTATAATAATGTTTCATGCATTGTACTTGGAGGTAGAAGCCAATTAATTGACTAGGGGACCCACTCAACTCTGATTCTGAGAGGCAAGCTTCAATTAACAAGGTGCAGAAAGCCCCTAAATACCAGATGGTGACATCTCCTCTGCCTGTTTCTGAGAAAATCCTACCTCTGCAGGCGTTCATGAGCACAAGAAGTAGGACCCAGGAACAGAGGCTCCAGCGACAGCCCAGCGGGCAGGGCGGGGGGTACCAGGGACATAGCCCTCCAGAGACGGCCCAGCGGGCAGGGCGGGGGGAGAGAAATTTTACAGACAACAATAACGGACAATGCTGACAGAAGGAAAAGGCCAATATGAGTTAAGAGCTAGGCAGGATGAACACGTAGACCTCCCAATCTACCCAGCTTTAGAATTATCCATCATTCCCAGGACCCCAAACAGGTGGGACTAAACCTGTGAGTCCAACATTGACCTCCTCTTCAGCACAAAGAGTCTGCATGGAAGAATCCACTAGCCTTGGGTTTGAATTCCGACTCTGCCCCCAACATGTGGGTGCACTTGAGCAAGTTACTGCTCTGAACTTCAGTCTCTTCCTCTATAAAATGAGGATGCTCCTCAACAGAGCTAGTAAGAACCAGTTGTGATGAAGTCTTGGAAATAAGAAGCACTCACAAAATGGTAGATCAACTTTTGAAAGCCCTGCAGGGACCTAGCTGTCTGGCAATCCCACGGGCTCCTGCAGGGATGGAGGTGTGACAGACACCTCTCCTAGGGATCCTTGTCACTCCCCTCACAGGAGTGAGGAAGGAAAAGTCAGGCATTTCCCTGCAGTCAGATGCTTCTGAGTTTGAAACCCAGACACACACACACACACACACACACACACACACACACACACACGCACACACACACACACACCCCTCAGCCTCAGGAAAGTCAAGAAGTTATGAGAGCAGTGACCCAATAACTCAACCATGTGACTGAGAGGGTCACTGCATCAGCTGCCATCAACACAACACATGCGATTCCTGAGGACCCCTGGGCTCAGGCATAGCATACCACACGAAAGCAGACAGGATAGAAGCAGCTCTACAAAGGGCACACAATGAGAGCATGAAGTTTCATCTGGGAATGGGACCTTTAGCAGGACTGGAGGAGTTGAGGAAAAAGGAGCCGGTCAAAGGGAAGAGCGCTATGCTCAGAGCTGGATGCCCAGAGGGAAATAAAATAAAGTTCACTCAAGATCCGAGTCAAGAGGAACAAGGCAGGATGGAAGACACAAGACTCAGAAGACAAGAAAACATTGTTGTATGTTTCCTCATGGGCTCTGACCACAGAGTCCATCCTCCCCATATGTCTAGACCATCTCTAGTGTCCATATGTAATGGCTACTAATGACCCTGTGCACTTGCAAGTGTCCCAGCATGGACAATAAATTACAGTGCCCTCCACATCATATTGTATTACACTATATTACAAAGTGCTCAAAACATTTAACTTCCCAGAGGCTTAGCATGTGAGAGAACAGAGGAACGGCATTGGACATGAACAGGTCATCTTCTAGGTTTTAGAGGTGGCTGCGCCTCCTAAAACACCCACATTGGCAGGAAAGGAAGTTCTGTGTTTCCCATCAGTGAGTCCTCTTGGAACGGTCATCAAGAAGTCCTCCCTGGTGTCCAGCCACTCCCAGCCCCAGTAAAGGAAGCCCCTTCTCTTCTAGCTCTGATGTCAGCAGAGATAAACTGCTGCTATTATTATCAGAAACATTCTTTCCTTTCATCAAAACCACTTCTTTGGATCAGGATTCACATTCTCATCTCTGGACTAAGCAGCTCTGGCTCCTTCATCTTTCCTCTGATCTGATGTGTCTGTGACATGGCAGGTTTGTGGTCCCAAGAGCAAATGAGGATCAGAGTTCCACCACCAGCCTCCAAAGGGAAGAACCATGAATCATTACAAGTCCCCAGATCTCTGTCACCTACCGCCTACGCACACAGTCTGGACAACCTGCTCCAAGCAGCAGACTCACAAACCCAGCCAGAGGGAGGATCTCTCCTTAGGTGTGTGGTCAAACTGCCACCTTGATTCCAGGGAGGTGGAAGTCTTGATTTCAGGGAAAGGAATGGGGGGAATCTCCCATCATTCTCTCCCTGGCACAGGCACAAATCAGAGACACAAATAACTGGATTCCCTTTTCATCCCTAGAAAAGAACATGATCATGATTGTGGAGAAGAGACCCCAATCTGGTCAAAAAGCAAATCACTTAAAGTAGCCCAGTTTCTTCTCCAACCTCTTCTCCTTCTTCTAGTCCTAATTCTAGACCCACACCAGAAATAAGGTCCAGAGACACCCAGCCTACCCCACACCACTTTTGGGAAATCCCCAAGGGTGCACAATGCTTCCTTCACAGAAACTTTGCTACATTAGCCACTCTCAGCGAGCCCTCCCTTCAGTGGTCTCCCCAGAACTTCCTGGGGCTCTGGCCAAGCCAAGGGCTGAGAGTCACTGAAGGGAAGGGCAGTGGCCCCCAGGCTCCTGGAGACCCCGCTGGGAACCTGCTCCCAGCCTGGTTGCTCTCCTGGGGGGGGGGGGGTGCTCCTGGCTTGAGGCCAAGCCAAGGCACAACCACGAAGAGACGCCAGCCCTGGTGCCCCGGCAAGGAGCACACCACTCACACACCGCAATAGCTAAAAGGCTCAAGGGTTGCCCACGCCAGGCGAAGTTGCAAAGGAAACTGCAGCTGGTGGAGAGGAAGAACCGTCGTCGCAGAAGATTCGGAGGTTTGAACAAACTGG
>RJWH01000984.1:153144-179298 GCA_004363575.1 Solenodon paradoxus
GAAAAGAGCAAAAGGGCGAGGGGGGGGGGAGAGGGGGAGGGAAGGAGATGGGGGAGGAGAGACGGTGAAATTGAAGGGGGAAGGAGCAATCGAAAGAAGGAGGGACGGGCGGGAAGAGGGAAGGGAGAGACACGGAAAATAAATTCAAGGGACGGGAGACCGGTCCACAAAATATATATATATATATATATCTGTCTCCTGCCCACACAGTGGAAAAGAAATTTCTGACAACCAGAAAGGCAACTCGCACACTTGCCCCCAGAGGGACCAGGGGAGCAATAACCGAGGAGAACGGCAGCCTGGCGCAGGGTGGGAACCGTGAAGAATATCCGTCCAGGCTGGGTGCGCGGGAGGCGCTGGGAGGCGCTGGGAGGCGCTGGGAGGCGCTGGAAGGCGCGGGCGCAGGCGGAACGCCCGCGGGCGCGCGCTGGCTGAACCGGGCGCAGAGGGCGCTGTGGGCTCAGTAGTAAACAGCCCCCAGGCGAGGAATTTGGGTCAGGATTTCTGCAGAAAAGTTAAAGTTCAGTGATCTCAAACTTCCTTTAAAGAACCTTGTCCCAGTTTGTGGGCGTCTGTGGTCCCTCCCCAGGTCCTGCCCTGGAACCTCGCCTAGGGCTCCGCGGTGCTGGCCGCCGCCTTTGGGGCAGGGGGACCGTAATGAAAGGGCCTGGTTACAGGGCAAGAGAAGCAGAAGGGAATCTGGGGCTTTAATGAGTAAGTTAAGGGGATCAGGTGGAGGGTTCCCGAGGCAGACCTTGCACAAGAATAAGGGACTCTGACCTAGAGGTCTCTGGGGGTCGCCAGGAGTCAGGCTAGAACTCTAGGGAAATCCCATTTGCTGCGGGGTGGAAGAAGCAGTTAAGGAGCACAAAAACTAAACAGCACCAGCAGGAATCAAACTGGCCTCTCCTGGGCGTTGGAAATCTGGATCATTAGACCTCCCTCTCTTTGTCTGGCTCTCTGGGCATCTTTTCCTCAAGAGAATAAATGTTTCCCAGAGCCATTGTGTCCCCCTAGTCCATCTCTTCAGTTCCATTAGGTTCCCAAATGGCTTTGTGTCTGTCCACTGCCAATCGCCACCAAAAGCTCAGAATCAGGGCCCAGAAGGACAGAGGAGGGACAAAAAAGTGAAAGGGGTCAGAAGAAAAAGAGGAAGGGAAAAGCAGGGGGGAGGGAAGAAGAGAAAGGGAGAGTTTTCTCACTCTAGACTCAGGTCCCTAAGGCCTGTCTTGGTGAGGAGGGGCAAGTCCCCTGGGAATACCAGAGTTGACTGAGGAGGTCAGGCTTTCCTACTTAGCTGGGAGCTTCCTTGCCACGGTTAAGAGGAGGGAATCTGTTTGGTCAGCTTCATGCTCTGAACACACTTGCCTGCATGGCCCTGGCAATCTCAGAAAATATACATGAGATGGAAAGTGGCCTCAAGGCCCACAGCTCTGCTCTCCTTCCTCTGAAGATGGGGAGGGCTCAGGAAAGGAAGACCAAAGATCCTGACCTCCAAGGCTAGGCCCCAGTGCACCCCCAGAAGGTGGGGTTGGGGTTTACTCTGTGAGGACCTGGGACTTCCACTTGAGGGTCAGGTAAGGTCTGGACAGATCATGACCCTGGAAAGATGGTCTCTAAATTAGATATTTGGAAAGCCAGGCCCAACACTGCCAGCTCTCCCTTCTGAGTATTAGGGGAAACCAAGGCTGCACATCAGTTTTTCAGAGGCTGGCAGATTTCTGGAAATAGAAAAGTCTGCTTTCCCTTCAGATGCAGTTGGGCCTCTCTTATGCAGATCTTGGGGAGTCACAGTATGGGGGCAACTGCAGCCCCTTCTCAAGGGAGAAGCAACACATGTGGGGAGGGAGAGGGAAAGGTTTTCTCATTTAGGAACCGAACCTCAGAATCTACTAGAACACAGAGGGGAGGAGTGTGACTCCATTAACCCTGCAGTGGGCCCCCCACCAACCCCAACCTGTACTCTCACGGACACAACACAGGTACCAACCATGAAGGCTGAGCAGGCGCCAGCACAGTACAATGTTTTGGTTTCTTTTTATAATCAAAAGTTTAGAGCTAGGAAACCAGAAGGCTGATGGTTTTCCTGGCTTGGAATCGCCTTCAGAGAAGAGCATCCATGCTCATTCCTCTCCATCATCAAAACAAACAACTATTGTGCCCACAAACAAGACTCTGCTGGATGGCCCATTGGTAGAACCCAAGAGGCCACAATCCCCAACTGGATGGCACTTGAGAGTCTATTCCCTAGGTAAGGGGGCGTGGCTACCCCAGATGCCCAGTGCCAACCCTCAGACACACCTGTCATTTTATGTCTTGCCTCTCTGGCTTCCAGTAACAACTAATTAGAACAATATGGTGTCCTTTCAAACAAAACAAAAACATCAGTTTGCATTTTTATCCCGTTTGAATGAGTTGCAGCCCTTTGACTCTAGAGAGAGGAAACAGAGGAGATGGAATGCAGGGGCTCAGCCTGTCTCCATCCAAGCAGGGGGGCTCACCTCCTCCACACCCCCAAGGCCTGCAGTATAGTCAGCAGTGAAAGGGCTCAAGGCATACATTCCTCTCTGGAGTCACACAGAGAAGGGGTCCTCTGGACAGCCCTGGCCCAGACCCACCACCCTTCCTACTGCACCCCCGAACCTGTCCTACTGTATCCCCTGTGGGACTTGGTTCTGGGGCCCTGGCTTCAAAGAAAAGACCCCAGTTTAATCATTCAGCCTGCCTGAATGCCTTCTCGTAGTCATGGAAACCAGTTCCCTGCCATCTAGTTAGAGGCATGATATGGCTGGAAGGGGAAAGAGGGAGAGAAAGATGATGGGGAAGGGGAGGGAAAAGAAGAAAGTCAGCCTCTCTGTTTTCAGGGAAAGTTTCCCTGCGTTCCAAGTGCCACATGGCAGTCCTGACAGTGAGGCCAGTCAACCTCAGCTTCCCCACGCCCCTCCGTTCCCCACACCGTCTTCCAGCTCTTCCTTTCTCAAACCTGTAGAAAGCCTGAGGATCAAGGGTCCTGACAGCATTACAACAAAAACAGCTTTGCCGCTCCAGAGAACGCCTTTCTCTGCCTCAGTTTCCTAATCTGTCATGGATGACTTGTAGGTGTTCACTCTGGTTCCTTCCAACCCCAATAATCCCAGAGTCTGTACTTCTCTGTCTCCTCTACACTTCACCTCTATCTCTCCGCTCTCTGCCTGTTTCCATGTTTGTGTGTCATCCCTCTCCCCTCATTTGCTCTCTCTCATGAACACTACCTGCCATCAAAGTCCCCTGTGGATCTGTTTAGTTTGAAATAAATATTCGTGCTCCCTTGCTCCAAAGTGCCCATCATCACCCTGTACAGCTGACCCCCTGAGTCTGAGCCTGAGTCCACTGCCCAGCCTCCCTCCTCACTGTCTCCCCAGGGGCTGCCACTTAAGTAAGGGTGGACTAAAAGGATGGATCCTGTCATGCCACAGGTGTCTGAGTCTGCTTGTTAAAGACACACCCAAGGGGCTGCAAGGCAAGGAAGCCAGGGCAAGACCCCAGTCAAGTCCTGCCTCTCTATAACCCTAGATGGGAGAAGAAGCCATCCTATGCAGACTCTAGATGATTAGACAGCCTGGTGTGACAACCCAGGGTAGAAGGAGCTCCTGGGGGGGCAAGAAAGTGGGGAACAACAGGTAGTGGGCCTATTCAGCCCATCTCTTGGTTTGGGGTACTCTTTGAGCAAACTCAAGAAGGGACTCTACCTATACAGTAATGGGGGTCCCCTCCAAGGCAACAGCCTGATGTCAGATACAGTCCTGTGATTCGTGACAAAGTTTCAGTCAATGATAGACCGCATGTCCAATAGTGGTCCCCGTAGAATGTCCCATGCAGCCTGTAGCCTGCAGTAGGCTGTGCATATGGGTTTGTGCATCATTACATCTAGGATATGCCCACATAACAATGTCACTTGACGACCCATTTCTCAGAATTATTCCATCACTAAGCTATACATGAGTGTATCTTGCAGTCTTTAGCTGACTCTTTCCACCATGAGGAAGGCAGGCGGAGGGACCTGGCTGTCATTCAGCAGTCAGCAGTCAGTGTTCCAGGCCCCATAGGGAGACACCAGTGTGGATCTCTGTCATCCAGAAGAAGCTGCTTTAAAAAGAAAAAAGAAAATCTTCGCTGATAGTCATTTGATGGACAAACAAGACCTCCCTATCTGAGAAGCCTTCACTATAAATGTGAATGGAAGAACTCAGAAGACAAGCACTTCTTCCTAATGAATTCTCTTTCAGTCAATTATTGCAAAAGGGGGTGGGACCAAGCTGGCAGACACACAAGCCTTCATCCTTGTGTGCATGAAGCTTCTACTACGGTGTGACAGCTCCTGCCCAGGGGCAGGCTTGGCGTGGTGTGCACCTCATTCAAAACTCAGCGACCTCATCATGTCTGTGTGAAATCCCAGCCTTCATGTGGCTTTTTCCCAAATCATCCTGAATCCAGATGGAGCCGCCTCACCCTGCAAGATTCTGCCAAGTGACATGCAGTCTCCATACTGAATGACACATTTCATCAGCACACTTCCATGTGATGTCCCCACCGCCCCCTCCCCAAGTGCCACCTTCTCATATCCCTCATGCCATAGGCAGGCTTGGCTGGGCTCCCGAAAAAAAAGGGACAGGTTAAAGCCAGGAGAGAAAAAAGAAAAATGACCAGCACATACCCTGAAAATAAAAGATACTCCTTTGTAAAAAGGATACCCCCACCTAAAACCTGAATTTGCATCCAGTTAGATTGTTTAGGAAGCTCAAAAGGGATCCATGCTGAGTTGCCCATCCCAGAGGAATAATACCTCCCAGCTGGTGAAAAAGCCAACCCCTGCCCACTTTAGTGCAATGGAAAGCTGAAATGGGAAATGAATAAATTAAAGCCACTCTCAAATGGCCAACCTGTGCCACCGCATCGCCCTGCACTAAACTGAAAATGCTCATCCTCTCCCACATGCTCTACCCAGCTCAACTGCAGCACCCAAACATCGGGGCATACCTATGCCTTCACCTCCAGAGAGCAGAACCAGGAACGCCCAAGCCATTCCTTCTAAAGGACACACACAGACTGTCAAACACACACAAACAACCCACATGCAGTGAGACATGGACACGCACATGCTCATCCATACACACGGCCCTCTGGGGCATGCTTATGTGTGTGTATGTGTTTTGCTTGGAAACTGGTGATGCTTTGGATTATGAGGTTTCCATGGTTACTTTCTGTGGAGAGAACTGGGGTAATTGAACTCTTGGGGTTCACCATTCAACAGATGCGGCTTGCTCACCCACTCTCTGCCATGTTCTGTCTGCATTTCATCACTGCCCTGTTTAGTTACAGTGTCAAGTCAAATTGTAATAGTGTGCGGTGTTCCTAGGACTCTGGCTTGACCTTGAAGGAAGACAATGAAACCCTGAATTTAAGACCTCTAAGACATTTAATTAACCTAGAATTTAGCTGCAGATAAACTAAACCTGGGAGCGGCACAATGAATTGAACAAGTTTTCTTCACTGAGGCAAGAGGACTCTTGAATTTCCTGGTAAGTGAGCTGGTGGGCACCTTGCTGCCTGTCTGCAGTTACAAGTGGCTGTGAGAATCTGACCACCCCATGCCACCCCCTGCACCTGTGCTCTGCCTGTGTAACCTCCAAGCCATTCCCTCAGGGAACAGACCTGAGACAAGTCTCTACTTCCTTGGCTGGCACATCTCCATATTAAACCTAAGTTCCCTTCATCAGCAATCCGACCTCTTGGTGGTGGTCTTTTCAAGGTGGCAGCAGCGGGCCTGGGTCCAGATACAGAGCCTCAACTGAGAGGTCATTGCAGACCCTGTTCAGGCTTGGGTGGTGTAAAGGAAGAAAGAAGAGGAAACATTTCATCTAAGCACTACGGTGGGACTTTGTTGGCTTATTGCCCTGGGAGGCTGAGTACGTGGGGCCTAGATTCCACCGTCAGTTCAGCCATTAACCAGCCTGGAGGCCTCAAGCAAGGCTTGGCCTCAGCATCTTCTATATATGATTCTTGGTTTCTAGCGGGTGAAATGGTTTTCCACATGTAGATGAAGCCCTTTGGCCTAGTAATTCAACATGTGGCAGGCAGCAAAGTGAACACAATTCAGGTACTAAGGGTGTACCTACAGGGTAAATTAGGATAGAAATCAATGTTTTCCAAGTGTCCATGCTGGTTTATCTCCTCCATTCCAACTTTTCTCTCCCAGCCCAGAGGGGCATGTCTACGAATCAGTAGGGGAGAAAAGGACGATTATCTGTCAGTGAACGTAATATGCTTCCAAACTGGATTCACTACTTACAAAGCAAAACATAAAAGTGGACACATCCAGCGTACATCAGTGGCTCAGATGTTAAGTCTGCTGCTGCAGCATAGACCACATAAAACCCAAGGGAACAACTAAAATAACTAAATAAAAAAGCTTTTTCCTCTTCTGTTTTCCTTCCTGTCTGCCTACTTGCCTTCATTCCTACCTGCTTTCTTCCTTTAAAAAAAAAGAAAAAGAGAAATTGGAAATATCTATGGAGGAAAAAATGTGTATATAATTAACCAACTGGGAGAGACCTAGAAGGTGACACCAGAGGTGGGACTTATACTCCATGCGGAAGAACAAGAAGCAGGTGCACCACAGGGGCCTCATGGGACCCACAGTCTCCATTCCCAGCTGAGCTGTGTGTCCTCCCAAACTTCACATGTTGAAGTCATAACCTTCAGTACCTCCGATTCTGACTGTACTTGGAGAGGTTTGTAAAGGAGTCATAAAGTCTTTTCACTAATGTAATTGATGACACACTGCACTGCAATGTCATCGAGGTCTCAGGTGTGCATCAGTGTGAGTCCACATCCGTAAGCACTGCATTACATTCACCACCAGCCCAATTTTTCCTTCACCACACAGTCAATTCCCCTGCCAAACTTCCTTGACTCCCCTCCCCATCTCTTCTTAAAATGACTAATTTGATTCCAAGGACTGAAAGCCTATTTTTATTTGATATGTTTCCCTTGTTTGGTTTCTCTATATACCACATAAGAGTAAAATAATACAGCACCTGTCTTTCTCCTTCTGGCTTCTCTCACTAAGGATACTTCCCTGTGGGTTCATCTGTGTTATTGCAAATGGCAGGAATTCTGTCTTTTTTACAAGTCTGTAGTATTCCACTGAGCGCATAGACCACATCTTTTTTTCCCACTCAGTTGCCAATGGGCATAAAGTCAAATTAGGTTATTGGGGGTGGGTCTTAATCCAGTACGACTGCTGCTTATAAAAGGAGACTCGGACACAGACCGGCACACAGGGAAGGACCCTGTGAGGACACTGAAGGAAGACAGTCACCTACAAGCCAAGGAGGGAGGCCTGAGAGAAATAAACTCTGCCAACACCTTGATCTCAGAGTTCTAGCCTCACACTGTGAAGAAATCTTTTTTGCTGTGTGAACCCCCGCCTGCTGACATATGGCTGCCTGAGCAGAAATGAACGCGGTCGGAAACCAGATCCAGAAGGCTCAGTGCGGTGCGGCTGAGGAATGGCTCCTAGGCAGCAAGCGGTCCAGAGGGTGGGCTCTGGGGTCAGGCCACCGGGACTGCTGCCGTCCAGCCACTCTCTCAACAACGCGAGCTTCTGGAAGCTCACATCTACAGAATGGCGGTACTCACAATCCCTTTGCCTGAGGTGGCTTACGAGGATTGAAGGTGTAACGCCCACCTAGTACTTAAAATCATGTCTGTGACATAGAAAATATGTAATGAATACTATTACAAAGGCAAGCCGAGCAACTCTTCACTTGCTGTTAGAGTCGTCCCTGGCGGCTCAGTGGTTAAAGTCTGCGCCTCCAGGTGGCGCAGTGCACGTGAAGCTCCAGGACCTGGGTTCCCGGCCCTGAGATCCAGAACAACTGCATGGATCAATGAACGCCTCGTGCTCCTCAGCCTCCTGCCTGCCTGCTTGTCTTCGTTTTCTGCCTGCGTCCTTCCTCTAAACAAGCAAGTAATTATTTTAAATGAATTTATGTTAGCGGGGAAAAGCTGGAATAGAGTCAGGCACAGATACCAATGTCTGGGTTGGTGCTGCCTGAGGACAAGGAAGTGGGTGAGAAAACTTCCCCTGTACCCTCCTCGCTCTGAAATTACACAGACTTCTCAGAACTGCCTTGCTACCTGTCAGGAAAGCTTCCAAATTTCTATCCTGAAATCCCACACATATTGATTACCACAGGAGAGATCAATAAGCCAAGAGTATCCATACATTTTCAAAACGTCACCATCTGTGATTGCTCCCCACAGAGGCTCCATTCCGCCCCCAGATCCCACTTGAGAATTCTCGGGTTTTTATTTTCAACCGCTGTGAACACATTATCCCTGACAGATCTTTGAAGGCTGCTGCCTCTCGGGTCTCCTCAGTCCAAGGACAACTGATCTGATTCATTCTCTGTCTGTCCCTGTGGGATGTTTAGAATAAGAGGAGAGAGAAGATGGTTTCACCTAATGACACCACAACAAAGCAAGCAGAGTCCATTCCCAGGTTTGGGAACAGATGGTGGTACAGGGCTCGGAGCAGCAGCAGGCACTCCCAGCAGCCTCTGCCTGCACCTCATAGATGCTCAAAGGCCAGTCTACCACATTACCAAATGTCCCCTTCTTTCCACATCAGGCCACAGGCTGTCCAGTGGCCTGTCCTCCCTGTGACCTTTGATCTGGATGCCACTGGTTCTGCACCGCAATCTCTAACCTCTGTGCCCTGACCAACCAAGGTAGGAAATTCATACCTACAGCTCTTGGGATTCTGGTCATAAATACTCAGGTTTCCATGGAAAAATTCAAGGTCACAGAAGCAACACTGAGTTTCATGTCTCCAGAATGACAAAAATGGTGGTCTTTCCATTCAGAAAGCTCAGCAGTAAACAAGTCATCAAGACCTGGACGCTTGAGCAAAGAGCAAATGAATCCTCAAAGGAGAAACCAGAGATGTTCTCTTCACAGACCCAGAGTCTGTCTGACAACAGTACAGCTGGTCAGGGAGGCCTCTCCAGCATGTGCCAACCCTGCACTTCCAGGTCAACACTCTTAAAATCCTGTGACATGTAAAGATGACAGTTATTTTCAAAGAGCTTCTTTGGGGCAGGGGAAAAAATATAAAGCATAGATGTGCCCTGGTGGAGTAACGGTTGGCACAGTCCACCTACAACCCAGGGTCCCCAGTTCACATCCTGGGATCAGCAAGAACCACCAAGATGAACAACTAAATACAATTCTTCTTCCTCCTCTTTCCTCCTGCCTGCTTACCTACTTACCTTCATTCCTGCCTGCACCTTACCTTTAAAATAAATAAATTTAAAAAGCATAACGATTCTGGCAAGTGAATCTAGGTCCTGCTTCATTAGAGACAGTTAACTCCTGAGTCATCCAGGATCTTTTTCTTCCCAGGAAAAAAAAAACAAACAGTCCAATCTCCATGATAGGAAGATTCCGGCATCAAGCCTTTACCCTGCATCTCCCCAAACAAGCTCTTCACGTCCTGTGAATACCTGTGGCTCAACGTCACTCACTGGCTCAGCTGAGTCTGACATCTTCCCTCCTATATCACTTGGCTGTTATCCTTACGTAACAGAAAGTGAGAAAATACCCACACTCCTCACCAGTCTTTACCCACCTAAATCCTTACATTCTCATGACTTAAAAAGATTTTATTGAAGGCACTTGCATCACGGTATACAGGCTTCAGATGTGTGTCACTGGAAATCAACAGCCATATACAGCACATGAAGCGCACACCCCTGGTTCAGTTCTGTCCTTCACCAAATAACTGACCCCCTTTACCCAATTTGTCTGCATTCCTCTCTCTTACCTTCTGGTAACCATCAATTTCATCCTATGGACTAAAGACAATTTTTGCTTCCTTTGGTTCATTTGTTTGGTTTCTCTGTAGACCACATGTGAGTGAAATGATAAGATGTATGTCTTTCTCCTTCTGACTTATCTCACTAAGCATAATTCCTTCCAGGTTCATCCGTGTTGTTGCAACTAGACTTTCATCTTTTTCACAGCTGTGTAATATTCTGTTGCATATCTATACCACATCTTCTTTGTCCGCTCTTCTAGCTAGGCGCTAGATTGCTTCCAGATTTGGCTATTGCGAGTAACATTGAAATAAAAGTCCCAGGACTTTATGTATGTAATGTTGAGTCATTTTCCACAAAGCAGCAAGTGAATTTAATTCTGCAAATGTAATGTCATATGAATATTGAATCTAAATATTCAGATCGTGCTTCCCTCTCTCCCCATCTCTAGGCCAAGGTGGGCCCTGCTCTGCACCACTGATGCCCCAGGTCTCTCTACAGCTCTGAAGCCCAAGCACGCCACATTCTCTCTCTTTTTCTTGTGGTAAGCCTTACATATCAGAGTGTGTCACTGAAAGCATTTGAAGCATACAAACCAGCGCACTGAATACAGTCACATGACTGCACAGTCACCACTACCCACTCCAGAGCGTTTGTCATCTTTTCCATTTGAAACTACCCTAATTAAACAAGAACTTTCATTTCCTCCACCCCAGACCCTAGTCGCTGCTTCTATTTTCTATACCCTATGAATTTAACTACTCTAAGCACCTCCTATAAGCAGAATCATATAATATTATTCTCTGGGATGGGCTTATTTCACTCAGCATAATTAGGATTCACATGCATCCTGACTTGGTATCTGCTTTGACCTGGCACAGCCCCCGAGTCCTACCAGTTTGATATTCTCTTCTCTGCTCAATCACATTTGGTAAAAGTTAATTTGAGCAAACATACCCCCAACAAACCATTCCAAATTGTCCGACAGGAGTGCAGTTTTCCCCATTGAGAGCATTACACCTCCCTCCTCCACCAGACCTCCCGCCTCCATGCCAACCCCCTCTGTACCTGGTGATACTCCACCTGGTACCAATTTCAACTCTAATTACTGTAAAAATAATCATAATGGCATCAAGATTCAACCATTTTTAGTCCTTCCTCTTTAAGACTGATATATCTCCATCACAGTTGCTTATCTGTTTTGCTCTTGTGTCCATGGACAAAGAGGTCCTGACCATCTTTTGATCATGGTAAGCATGCAAATACCTGAGTGCCTGTTTTCAATACCCCAGGATGTATACCCAGCAGAGTTGCACAATAATTGCACAATAATTCTATTTAACCTTTTCAAGAATCATCAAATTATCTGTAGAAAAACCCCTTCAAGGGATACAGATAACACCGAATTCCAGTCGACTAGGGCTCAGGCCAGACGCCCTCTTGTCCTCAGCCTCCACTGCTTGGAGGACACCCCTCCCACAAGGAGGCTGGGAGCTCCTCCCTGTTGGCTCCATCCAGTGGGAAGCCAGCAGGCAGGACACAGGAGGGGCTGTCCCTGTACCCCTTGTCACCATGTAAGAACAGACCCAGAGGCCCCAGGAGCAACAGGAGGACATGTGACACTGCAATACCCGGGCCACTGTAACCCTGAGTGGAGTCAGCCCCCTGACCAAGTGACCCTCAAGAAGTGATTGCTGATTTCAGCCTGAGTTTTGGGGTGCCCCATGACAAAGTGTTATGGCAGCAAGAGCTGGCAAAACAGAAGCAGGCACATTACTGTTTATCTAAAATGTGAGTGAAAGGAAATTCCTGGAGAGTTGGGAAATGGTATGAGAACTTGGTTGGCTTCAGAATTTGTTTTTACCATCCTATCCTGAATAAAGAGCCAGGCTTCCCCTCTATCTCAGCTTTCCAGGACAGCCTGGGGGGCGCTTGGTCTGTTAGCTGCCTGATCTTGTTGGTATCAATCTACTAGGCCAGCCTGTGAAAGAATCTTAGCTCAGCATAAATGGGACATATAGAGCAGACGGCGCGGATGAAGTACCTCTGCAAGGCCATGGTCAGTGAGTCTGTAGCAGTTCAAGAAACCTTCATAAGTGCCAAGCGGGAGGATGGCTGCTCCCCCCATAAGGGACAAACCCCAGAGGGCAGTCACAGCTCAGCAGTCTCTCCAGGTAGGATTTGACCTACACGGGGCAGAACAAGAAACTCCGTTTTGTTTGTTCCCTGGAAATTAACCCGCATTGGGAAAAGTGACTTAAACCCGAGTTAGCAGAGTCGGAGTAGCTGGAGTGCTGGTTTATAAAAGTACACCGGGGCCTGGAGTCATGTACTCAAGTTGTGGGGCCATTGTTCCTCCTTCCCACCACCAGCATGTCTGCAAGACCAAATTAGTCATCAGAGGCTGCTTAGGGAGCATGGAATCATAACAAAGAAGGAGAACAGTGTTGGCATGCTTCTCCAGGCCATGGAAAATCCTAATAAATATTCCCATCCAAAAATAGAGCTCCATTCTAAGGACAAATATTGGCATGGTGGTACCCATGCAGGGGCTAACGCTCCAATCAAATCAGCATTATCTTGACAATGGTAGAAAAAATAATTTAAGAAATAAAGCATTGTATAGAAGAATCACATTGTTGTTATTATTATAACTATATTAACAAAAACGAGTGTAGGCAGTGACACACAGGTAGTTTAATAAATGGTCATTGAAGACTCAGATCCTTTTTTTTTTTTTTTTTTAAAGGAAAGGTATAGGCAGGAATGAAGGCGAATAGGCAGGCAGAAAGAGAGGAGAAAAAAGTGCTGTATTTTATTTAGTTGTTCATGTTGGTTGTTCCCCCCGGCCCCGGGTCTCAAACACAGGTCCTTGGGATGTATGTGGACTGTGTCCAGTGGCCTGATCCACAAGGCCACCAGGGTGTGCCAAGACTCAGAGTCTAATCACAGTTTTGCCATCGAATTACTGGGTACCACTGGGGAACTGACGATGGCACTCTGGGCCTTGAGCTTTAAAGAAGATCTTACAAATTCAGTGATTAACAAACATAACAAGTCTTGTTCTCTCATTTTCTCCTTTCTGGAAACTTGCTTAGAAACGATCTTATTGCTAGAGGATACCCAACCCCAGACAGAGTGCTAAGATCAATGCCAGATGCAGATGGAACCAATCATCAATGACAACAAAGCAGCTGCCTGTGCCCTCTTCATCAAAGCCCCTTTCCTGCTTCTCCTTGGGCTGCCCCTTTTCCTTTGCCTCTTTAAAGGGGCCTCCCCCAACTTGGGGGATGGGATGGTTCTTCTTGGACACAAGTCCACCAAATCCTCCAAGTTATCGACAGCCTGAATGCACAGCCTTTCCTCTCAGTATTAAATCACCCATCCTCCACGTTGGGCTGATCAATGAGAAGAGAAAAAAAGAACCCTCGGTGATTTCAGTTTGCTCGTGCACCCTGTGAGTGAGTTGAACGAGGTGCGCATCAGTGACATGATGGCCTGTGAACAGAATCATGCCGGGGACCCCTCCCCCTGGTCCAGAAGAAACGTGCACAAGGGGAAGTGAGAGCAAGCTGGCCGAGTCCTCATGTAAGAAGCACTGACTTGCATAAGCAGGCACCTCTCCCCATCTGCCAGACAGAAGCTATGGGAGCAAAGCCTTTCTGAGCACAACCTGAGGTTCCTGGGACATCCCTCTCTATTTAAGCAAAATTATAATCACATCCCCACTTCGACTAAATAGCAAACTCTTTATTAAATTCATAATTTCTAGAATATTTGTATTCTAGTTAACAGGCAGTATGGACAATCCATGTTGGGACTTCAGAGGAGGGAGAAATCAGTGAGATTTATTCACAAGGCGGATTGGGAGAAAAATACATAGAATAAAACAAAGTCAATAGCACTCCTGGCAAAACAATGTAAAGAATGTATCCTGTTGGGTCAGCATACAAATTGATGGATGCAGAGTGTGAAAAGCACTTGTAAGGAGAATGACAATAATGGAATTACAGATGCTAATCTGTAGGCACCCTGCTCAGAAAATTCCTTGGGCTCACAGCACCTTTTAGGTTTGAAAAAAAAAAAAAAAAAAAAAACACAAGGCTATTTACTGTACAGGTGAGAATAAAGGGCCTCTCTTATTCAGTGCTGTGTCCTTACTTTATAGATGATAAGTTTTATTTTCAATTACAGTGTCAGGCTTGTGCTCCAGGATTTAACCTGGATAAATCCTTAAACTGTGGAAATAGTCATGTTTATTCTCTTGGTAATTCTCATCTTGGCTTGAAGCCTCTCGAATGAAGTTGGAATCTTCAGATACACAGTCCATTTTGTACATCCTTTCTTTAAAGCTTCGTTCCTAGTCTCCCGCACTGCAAACTCAAAGGCCGGAAATGGTGAAATTGCCTCCTTCCTAGTCAGTTCTTGGTGTGGATTGCAGACCCCCTTCTGGGAAATTGACAGGCATTCTTTCCTGCGCTGTCAAAATCCTGGTTTCAAGCTCAACCAGACTCTACTTTGACAACATGTCTGATGCTAGGCACTGCTGAGTAAAGTGTTTAAGAAATGAAGTGCCAAGAAAAGCTATTATATACGAAGTAGAAAGAGAAAGATTCTACTATAGTGTGAATGTTGTAGAGAAGGCAAAATGGGTGCTGGATCCAAAAATGGCATATCTCGGGATTTAAGAAATGGAGCTCCGTCCCTGGTTCCCGTTCCCTGTACTTTTGTAAACACAATATCCCCTGATGGAGACGTAATCATCCCACTGTCAGACTCAGGGTGCCCTAGCACACAGGAGACCTGGAGAGATGGCTCTCACATCTACTCTACCTGTGCCCTGCACACCGGGACACATGCTGACCACAGACCTGCATGTTCAGGTGGTAGTAGACACCTAACACCGCCGAGTCCATCTAGCCCCATGATGGTGACAATGCCACGAGGTTCAGAACATCAGAGGCAAGAAACACTTTTCCAGAGATGTGGTATTTAAACACAAGCCCCACTTCTAGCCTCAGCCCAGTAAAGGCAGGCATTGTCTGAGAATTCTAACATGTTAGATGGCCATAGATAGAGTTGAGAGGTCGCTATTCAAAGAATCTATGACCAAGAATAATCCTCACTAGTCCAATCCCAGAAACTGGATTTCCTCATGAGCTTCACACTTTCAGGGCATCTTAAACAAAAGTTCTGTTCCTCTTATGGAGGAATAAGTGCTTACCAAAGCCAATAACAACCATGAACCTGAGGCAAAATACAATGACTGAGTGACCCAGGAACTCTGAAGACTGAAGAAAAGGCTGGCCTTCTTTGGAGGGGAGTGACATTCGGAACAAGTGAGTAGGACGGAATGAGCTTCCCAGCTTATTCTGGCTTTGCTCTAAGAGAACCTACAGTTGCAGCAGCACGGGGTGGGATGGCTTAAACCCTGGTAGAAAGTCCAAATCTGTCTGTCCAGAGGAACCATGCAAGGAGCCAAGACCACCAGGGCTTCCAGAAAGGAGGTGGGGTCGAAGGAGCCCAGTCCTCTAGCTGAGTCCTGAATCAGGCATATGTGGACAAACTGAAAACAGTTCATAGCTATAGAGCTATGGCTTCAAGACTTGAACTAAGATTCAAGCCTCTACCCAACTCAAGTATGATAAACTCAATCTGAGTTAATCTTCTAAAACAAAATATCAACACTCCTTGAAGAAACAGAAGAGAATGAAGTCGCAATGTCCATGGTACAATCCAAAATTAGTCAACAAAAGAAGACTCAGAATGATGCAACCCATTGTCAAGGGAAAGGATAACCTACATATGCCAACCCTGAGCTGATCCAGATGTTAAAATTCTCAGACAAGGTTTTTAAAGTATAAATTCAATAAAGTCAAGGAAAAAATGCTTGTAATGAATGAAAACGGTAGGGAATAGCTACAATGAAAGAATCATGACTGTTTATTTTAAAAAGTTCTCAGGAAACTACAAACCACTTACTGAAAGAAGTGAATTTTAGCTAGGATGCAGAATATAAGTCAATATACAAAATTAATTCTACTTTTATAGACTAGTAGTAAATAATTCAGAAATGAAAGATTTTTAAACATCAAATGTATACTTATTGATAAATCTAAAACTAAATTATAATTAAAAAGGAGAGTACATAAGAATATGGAAGGCAATACATCAGAGCTATTCTGAATTTTCTGCATTTCCCATGTTCTGAAAATTCCCATGCAGTATAACCATTATAAAGTAAGGGAGACTGGAAAGAATATGTGAAAAGTAAAATAAGGTCAGTGATTGCTTTTGTGAAAATCAATATAACAAGAACCCTAGACACATGAGGCCAAAAGTTCCCACTTATGTTCAACCCATGAAATTATAGAACTCAAGAGCATTTATGTCTCTGCTTCCCTGCCTAGCAGGAGAGTCCTCTTTACATAAAAGCCCCTTCAAAGCCTGTATAAGGGGTGCTGACCTTGGTTCTAGGGAAGTACATGTGTGTCCCAACATGAGACTGCACTTTCCAAATTGTCTTTTTGGTGTTGCTTCCAAATGAACCCTGTTTTCTGTAAAACAACTGATTGCCTTTTGAGGTCAACACCTTCTTGGAATTTGTTGAAAGCAGAAAATATGAATCCTCCCAACCCCATGAAAGATTTTCACCTTCACTCACAATATAAGAGACATATAAACTAAAACTACACTGTGATACCCATCTCCCAACAATCAGACTAGTGAAAATCTAAACTTTGACATCATACTCTGAAACGAGGTTGATAAAAGGCAAGACTAGATAATTCCTATGGATAAGAATGTGACAATATCTAGAAAAATCCCAGAAATCAAGGAATGATCCAAGACTCCTACCTGAACAGGCTCCTACCAGTCAAAGATGAGCTGACTTCACCAATAAGGACCATCACAGTCAACTGAAGTGCACTAAATAAGTTTACATCCATAGTTCATTAAGATACTTTAAAAAATAAATATTAATGATAACCTTTGGAAATTGACTTGAAAACTGATAAAGAAGTAAAAACTCAAGCATTTATCCTACTTGAACTGATGAATGGAAATTGATATGGAAAAGTATAGATTAAGAATATTAACTCGTGATGTGTCCTGGTGGTCAAGAGAATAAGTTCACTGTTTATGGCCAGCACCAGCCACATACATCCTAAGTACTTGGGTTCATGTCCTGGGACCAGGGGAAGCAAACAAGATGAACAATTTAATAACATACTTCTTATTCCTCTCTCTTTCTTCCTGACTGTCTACTCACCTTCATTCCTGCCTTCCTTAAAAAAAAAAAAAAATGCCAGAAGAGAGAACATTAACTCTTGGCACACCGTGGTGGATGAGGTGTTAAGCCTGTGTCTAGAGAGCAAAATCCCTACATAGCCTGAGACCAGGGGAAACAACTGAACAACTAAATAAATAAAAATGCTCCTTCCTCCTCTCTTTCTTTCTGCCTTCTTCCTACTTGTCTTCCTCTAAAAACAAACAAAATCTAACTATAAGGGTTTAATAAGTTGCAAGTAGTTTTTCCTATTTTGTCATGTTTTCTTATCTTGTTATTTACTTTTGCTGTGCAAAAGTTTTTGAAAGCTTTATACAATGGAATTCATATTTTAAAAAATGGTTTCTGAGTTTTAAATGATAGTGAGGAAGATTTTCTCTACTCCAAATTGCAGAGACATACACTATGATTTTTTCAAACACTTGTATGGCTTAATTTTTACATTTACCTCTGATTCAGTATGAACACTGGATCAGATTGTTTTCAGTAGTATTCAAAATAATAAACAAAATGGAAATGACGGAATTGGATACTACCAATTTGCAACAATAAATGTCATCAGTGATCATTAGACCATCTCTCCTTTCTGGAGGAAGTGCACAAGACAACCTATGATGTAGTCTGGTCACCCCCGCCCCCACCAGTCAAATCCGAATCTGTTCAAACCTCCTGATGTACCTTCTAATTGACAGAAATACAGGCAACAGAGGATCACGTTAAACACTATCAGAGGGTACAACCAACAAAACAACTTGGAAACTCTCCCAGGTAAACCCCCTGGGTTTCTTTAATGACAAAAACTTCCAAGGACAAAATAAAATGGAATGGGAATTTAAATATTAAGAAACATTTAAGAGACATTAATTAAGATTTATTTTTTAAAGAGGAAAGAAGCAAGCATGAATGAAAATAAGCAGGCAACAGGAGGAAGAGAGAGAAGGAAGAAGCACTTTTCATTTAGTTGTTCATGTCGGTCGTTCCCCTTGACCCCAGTTCTTTGGGTTATGTGGACTATGCCACAGTCACAGACTCAATGCCTGAGCCACCAGGGCACTGCAACCAATTGTAATTTGTAGACTTTGTCTCCTGACTTAAATGCAGTATAGGTAAAGAAAGGAGAAAGAGAACATTTACAGTATTATCAGGAAAATGTGGACACTGACTGGATGATGTTTTATAAGATTGCAAATTATGGTTGATTTATTTTTGTCTAACAACGGCATTGTGATCGGGTTTAAAAAGAGGGGGTCTTTTAGGAATAGATGCTGAAATATTTATAGATTAAATTACATGTCTGGGATTTCCTTCAAAAATATGATTAAAAAAGAATAAAGAGAGGTGGGGAATATTAGCCAGGTATTAGTAGTCATTGAAGTTGAGTGCTAGTTAAGCACATAGAGACTCATGTGGCCACCTTTCTTCTTCTGTAAGTATTTTAAATATGCCATAATAGCATCTTCCAAATAAACTTACATAAACAGTACTATTCCTCATGGATAGCTGCATACTCAGATCCTAGATTGAGCTCTGTGACACAGCTGTTGGTGATGGAGAGAAGAATGGCAATGGGGACCTGGGGTAGTAAAGACGAATTCAAATAACAATATAAGAAAATTACTGCAAGAAGTGATGATAATCATATTCAAACAAACAGAGGAGGAGGATTAAGGCAACTCCCTAACCTGAAGCCTTCCACAAAAAAAGGTTAACATACATTCCTTCAAAAAGTAATTAGGGAGTTAAACATAATTGTTAGCATTGTAATCAATTAATCTGAGAGCCTCGTGAGTACTATTTTCATCCATCAGAAGGCAGACTAGGTAAGGGTCCCTCTACCCCTCCAGACTGTATACCCAGGACTATTCCCTTAGAGCCCTGAGGTCAGTGTGTCTGTACACAAACATGCCAGATCACACCATATCTTCTCTAGCAGCAGCTCATGCTCATCTTACCAACCAGCTCCACAGCAGAATTGCTGAAAGGAAAACCCAGAATTTATAAACAGGAAGGATCCCAGAACATTCTCTGAATTTTACAAAGACCAAAACAATTACAAGGAAAAACCTAGTTCCTCCTAAAGGAAGGAGATCCCATTTCTTTCTGGGACACAAAATTGAAGCTTAAGGAACCACAATGGAATGTTAGGTCACTGGGGGGCGGTGGGGGGAGGCGGGGCGCCGGGGGGCGGGGGGGGGGGCACAGGTGAGGTAAGTGAAAGGAAAGGGGAAGGGAAGAAGCAAAGGCTACTGGTAATGCAGATCAAGGACATGGCGGGGGTCCTCGGAAAAAGGAAGAGGTTTCCATTTCACAGAGTCAGGGACTGATGCTGTAAATCTTCTCCCTGTGCAAATCCTTCTTGGTCTGGTGAACTAGCTCACAAATAATTATCTTATTAAATTTCTCTGGAGGAGCCCATCCTGGTGGAGAAGATGTTGGGCGCAGTCCACATATATCCCAGGGTCTCAGTTTCGCATCACAGAGCCTGCAGGAACAACCAAGATGAACAAATAAGTAAAATAAACAGTGCTTCTTCTTCCTCTCTCTTCCTACCCACCTGCCTCTACGCACCTTCATTCCTGCCTGCAACTTTCCTTTAAAAATTTTCAAAATAAAATTTCTCTAGAGACCACTCAGTGATCAGCCATAGTATAGCTTTAATGGTATGATTTCAGATATGCTTATTTGACTCCTTTATTCTGCTGATTCAGAACAGAATTCATCTGATCTTCTGCTGCCCCATCCTCATCACTAGTTCCTGCAGGAGCAGACACATCTAGGTCTGGCCCTAGCTGCTCCCATAGAGTGCCCTGAAAAGCATAGCTTGCCCATCTCACTCATGCTCAAGTATGAAAGTCACTCTCCTGACTTTGTATGCTCATGCTCAGAGTTGGAAATGCCAAAGCGGTCCCTGGGTTCATTATGATTCCCTGGAAAGACCAACTTGTGGACAAGACAAGAGATGTCAACTCAACAGATGAATGCATTAGAAAACTAAGGTTGTCTGGAGCCTCACTCCATCCTTCTCTATGTAGCGTCAACATGTTTTCTCCCATCCCAGTATCCTCATGGAAACTAGACAAGTCTCATTCTAATTAGCTCTTCATGCCTTGAGCTTCCTTCTAGAAGACTCTGCTTCCCTCTCCTACTCCCCTTCATTTTAGTGTCTGCACTCCCTCTGGGCAAACCTGTGTGTTTACAAGCAAGTTAAAAGTGCAATCACAGTCTGCAAAAATTACTGCAGTGTTTTTATTGTCTATACCAGAATTTTGTTCATGAGCCCTCATCTCTTTCTTGCTAGTAAAAATCTTAATCTTTCCAATTCAAGGTTATTCAGTCTTTTCTGGATTTAAATATGGTTAGTTTGAAATGTATACTCACCCACACACATCTCCTTTCCTTCTTGCTAAGGATGCAGTAAATTCCTATTTTGGTGAAGGGCAGGTGTCCTGGCTTCTGAGGAAAGACAAACAATCTTTGAGATGTCCCTGGTGCTGGCCAATTCCATGGAGTCAGAACTCATCATCTTGGTCCTTACCAATCACCACCTGCTACAGCTTCTCACCAGCAGGTATCTATACTCTGCATCTTCTTTGTAGAATCTAAACCCAGTCTGCTTGGGGCTAACCTTGTCCCAGTCACGTCTACAGCCATTTTAGCTGCCCTGGAAACTTTCTGGATGGTCTCTGTCACCACTTTGAAGAGCACAGACTCCATGAGGCTGTCCTCTAGCCTACCAACTAGACTTACCCCAGCTACTGCTACTTACATCTCAGGCGCCATGCTAGAGGCAGGTCAACTCCATCTTGGGACCACAGTCCAGGGAGAGAGAGGCACAGTGTTTGCTGCCTTTGAAACTCCTTTCAATTCATTTAAAGTTTCAGTTGCCCAATCCCACCCTTTCCCCTAATTCAGCCTTGGGGATAGAGATGCTGAGACCCTACATAGAAACTCTAAAGCTCTAACACTGATATTTTAGCGATATCCACTTTGCTTTGATTTTCTTCCTTCCTCCAGCTGGTCACATTTTTATCTCTTTTTGAGTGAAAAATAAATGATGTCATCCTACCTTTTAAAATCTCAGCTCTCTAGAGCCAAGCTTTTGAGATTTTTTTTAAAGTAAAGCCTCAGTTTTTAAGATTATTGTTTCTGTGAGGCAAGTAAGAAGATTCCATGAGAAATCCAATGAATTTCTGTGCTCCAGTGCTGCCCATCTGCCCCTGAAAACACGAGAACAGTGTAAGAAAAAGCCACCAATGTTTTCTGAATGTGAGGGAGAAATCACAAGAAATGGGAGCAGGGACTCAAATTCTAAATATGAATTATCATCATCACTAAGAAGCCTTTGCTCCTCCCTCTCATGCTCAGGTCAGACTGAGTCCTGTCACCTTGAGAGTCTGGAAATTTTGTCTTTGTCCCCTGCACCTCAAACTCTGCAAGAAGTCACCACATTGAAAACAAAAGCACCAGAACTTCTCCACAGGTGACTTACCTGATCACACTACCTGTGTGGAGTGCCCCCCACACCAGCAGCCCCCACCACAGGCAACGTGCCTACAAGCTATTGGCGTCTGGATTCAGTGTCCACACAGGGTTTCTCTACATAACCCTCTCAGGCTCTGGACTGCTTAGGCAGGCTGCAAGGCAACCTGTATGCCTATGGATCCTGGGTCAACTGAGAGAAATAAGAAAGAAGGCTTGGGGCCTATAGAACATTTGTAAGAAGACTTTAAAAACAAGGAAGGACACAGGTTCACATACCCCTGGATTTAAGTCCCAGGTCTAGGGAGAAACAACCACTGTGAACAACTAAATAGGAAATAAAATTATATCATTTCTTCCTCCTCTCTCTTCCTGCCTTCCTGCCTACTTGCCTTCATTCCTGCCTGTACTGTTCCTTAAAAAAAAACAAAAAACAAGGAAGGTGAGAGTGAGGTTATCCCACTTCACAGTGGGGGAAAGGCCTTGGAAAGGCGGGAAGAATCTGAGAGTAAAGGCTGTGCCTGGCCAGTGGCTCAGAACTTACTACTCCTGTTCAGAATCCACCTTCTGTTTTAATATTAAACATTGATCTTTTAAGTATACACATATTACTCTAAAGCAAATGGAACCACACTTGTACATCCCCATTTTCATAGTTCTTCCATGTACTTTGACAATTTCAGCATAAAGCCAACGAGCATTAGCTCTGGTTCTTTGGGGAACTGTCATGGAGCACACCCTCACGCCAGGGAGCATGTGTCTGGGCCCCCATCTCCCCACACGTCCTCCCTAAGGACTACCAACTTGCTAAACGTCAGCAGATGTTTGACTTTGGCAAAACGAAGAACTTCAGAAATTGGCTAGGAACTGGGTCAAAATGTGTAATTATTCCCTGGAGAGCTCCAAGGGTTACACACTTCCAGTCTCAGGTCACAGAGTCCTAGTACCACCCACGGGTCCTTCCCAGGTGATCCTGGCCAAGGTAAGAAAGAGACCATTCTGGGCACATCCTTGTGATTCAGGAAGCTGAGACAGCTGGGGTGTGGACTGTGTAAAGTCCAAGGACCCAAGTTCATGACCAGGGCCTGGGGGAAAAAACAAAACAAGCAATTAACTAAATAAGCATGCTTCTTCCTCCTCTCCCCCCTTTCCTTCCTCCTCTCCCCCCTTTCCTTCCATCCTCTCTTTTAAACAAAGAAACAACCCAGACCATTCTAGGTTCTGTGGGTAGAGGGGCCTGCAGTTAACAGTCAGATCTTAATATTCCAGAAAGGAATTCCAGAATTAAAGGAGCGTGGTGTGGTCAGATCAACTGTATAAAACATGGATAGCAGGGTACTTTCTTCCTCACATATTTTATAATGGGGGGTGGGGCAGGGGCAGAGAGAGAGAGAGAGACTTAGGATTTACCCCTGTAATAGGTTCATGGCTTTAAATAAATCGCCTAATAGAGTCTCTGTTTTCACATTTGTTTTGAAGCAATGCTGTGGGGAATTATGATGAGAATAATAACGACAACGCTAGCAATAGCACTAGCTCCACCTACTTCACCCTGCTGTTAAATTTGGTAGGAAAAGCACTTTGGAATCTGTAAAACACTACAAAGATGTAAATGTTATTCTAGGTTCAACCCTGACATACCATTAGAATATTTTTATTAAAAGCAAACCCAAATCTGACTTCCATCAATAAACTTCTCTGAAAACACAGACAAGCCTAATTTTTCCCTCTGTGACATTCCTTCAGGCATGGGGAAATGGTCCATCGCCCTCCAGTCTCTGCTCTCCAGGTGAAAGGGTGTGGTGCCCTTTGTTCCCATCACATGTCAGAACCACATGATGCCTCCTGGCTCCTCTGGGTCTCTGGGTTGCTACGGCAGAGGTCTAAGAACTCGGACACCTCACACAACTTCCATCAGTGACCGTCACAGCTCCATGTGACACGTGCAGCCTGTGCCCAAAGCCAGACCGCTGTCCCTTCCATCTCCAGGCCTCTCTTCCAAGGGCCCTCTCTGTGTCTTCTTGTTGCAGCTCAATTAAAATGGACCTTGAATAGCACAAAAAACAAAAGTTATAAACACATCTCATCCCAAGCTTGAACACCAGCAAAGTCTCCCTTCAGTTTCCAGAAAACATTTGAATGAGAATAGAGAAGAGTGGGTGCACCCCGGGGTCAGGCATCTGGGGAGAGGGGTGTGTGGACCACATAAAGGATTCAGGTTCATGACCCAGGGCCAGGGGTGAAAAACAAAATTTAAAAAAATAAGCAAAAATTCTTCTTCCTCCCTTCCTTCTTTCCTTCCTATCTTAAAAAAAGAAGAAAAGAAGAATCATTGTTACATTCTATTTATGTTGCCTCTTTGCTCTCAAACGCTCAGGGCACCACACTGGGAAAGCTGAATGAATTTGCAGACCATTCCTTCAGTGCTCAGGGCTCTGTAAATGCCATTTCACTCCCTCCAGCTCAGTTCTCCCCCTTGAAATGCAACCATTTCTTGTCTATTGCTCCCCTGCAGAGCTCTGTGGTGTGGCTCATGAGCGGGGATTGCCAAAGTGGAGCAGAATCACAGGTGGTGGAGTTGAAGAACCTTCAGAGATCATTCCATCCATCCCTTCATTTGAACGATGATAAACCTTGATCCTGAGAAATTCCTCAAGGTCACAGCTGGTTGGGACAACATTAGACATTTTTTTTTTTTAACTTTCTTTCCTCTGAAAAACAGAAGAAAGAAAAAAATGGAGAAAGAATGCTCAGCACTCCCGAGAACTGGGAGAAAAAGCTCATTTCTTCACAGTTGTCTTATTTTTTTCCCAAAAAGCACGTATTTCCCAGAGAAGAACACCCATAACAAGTAGGTGACTACAAGGACCAACTGAAGATGTGCTCAGACAGCCCACAGTGGCTAGGTCAGCTGTGTCAAAGTGATGTCACAGGACAGGACAGGGCAAGGGCCTAGTGTTTCACAGTCAGTAAGTATCAAGAAGGAAACATATTTTGAGCAGCACAAAGGAAGATAAGTGAGCAGCCCAGATGAACAAGGGGAACTGAGAAAGGAAAAGTGAAGGCTGAACAATGTAAAACACTGCCCAGCACAGACTCCCCTAAGGCCCCTGGGCTCTTGATTGTAGACAGCAATCTCTGTTTGGAAGTCAGCTGAGCTTTCCACACTTCTTCATCTTCTCCAGTTTTCATGATGATGTAGAGGGGATATATGTCTATAGACAGACATACATACACAAGTGCATGCGCACATGCACACACACACACTGAGAGACAGACAGAGAGAGAGAGAGAAAGAGAGAGAGAGAGAGAGAGATCAAACACTCCTACAGTCATAAAAATCCCTCCCTGAAAGCCTGTTCTATCTTTTTAAATTAATACCCAAAGCAATTAAATCATGGTGTGCTTCCATTACCTGCCAAGTTCTGTTATTTTTAAATACAACAACATGGTTTCAGGTTCTGTTATTTGGTGCTCATGCAGCCTTTCAAAGGTGGTTTCCTTGGTTTCCCCACACTTGAACTTTCAGCCAGGCAGTAAAAACAACTCCACTTTGAGATGGCTTGCTTTTGCTTGAGAAGGCTCTCCTTTCAGGAGTGCCAAGCTATCTGCTCTCTACCAGAAGCCTCTGGAAAAAGACAAAGGCTAAAGAGATGAGGTGTGTCAGTCATCACCACACAGCAACCCCCACACAAGCCAACAGTCCATCATGGCTCCAGGTGCCCGCCCCTGGACTCTTTCTTTTGGACAATTAGGAATATAACTAACATCTTTGACTTTGAAAAAATTTCTTTGTGTTCTGCTAAGGGAAGCAACAGATCATAGGGGAAGAGCGGAATTTTGTTATTGTTGAGTAGACTCAACCATCAGTTGCAGAATAGCCAAAATTTCACTATCACAAACAGACCTCAGAGATGAGCCCCAAAAGCTGGGCCACAAGAGACCTCAAGATATCCAATACCTAACCCAACTGAAATACTTTTCAAATGATATAAGCTCATCAATATTACCTAAAGGGTATTTAAAAAAGATATAAGGTTTTGTGATCAATGTTCATAATAAAGAATCCATAACATCCATAGATTAAAAACTAGCTAAGATCATCTCCTTTAGGCAATTTAAGATATACTTTGACAAATTGACATTTACCTTTTATATTTGAATAAGCACTTTCATTATGTAAAAGCACTAAGCTTGATGCAATGGGGGACACACAAAAGTATAATCCAATTATCCAAAAGACTGGAAACAAGGAGAGTTTGTGAGGGTACAGAGAAAAGGGAAACTATTATGCACTGTTGATGGGTGTGCAAATTGGTACAACCATTATGGAAAATAGTATGGAAATTCCTCAGAAAATTGAAAATTGAAATTTGATATAATTCTATTAATCCATGTCAGGGTAAATACTGAAAAATAACACAACACTAATTGAATAAGAGGTATGCACCTCCTGTTCACTGCTGCATTATTTACAATAGCCAAAAAATGAAAGCAACATAAATGCCCACAATCAGATGACTG